>JAODTR010022340.1:0-91972 GCA_025399935.1 Amblyopsis rosae
ACACCTCTCTCTTCTTGCCCCTAGCTATCCCACCACCTCTCTCAGACTCAGGCAGAACCTTCCATTCGCTCCCCGCTTGCCTCTGCCCCAAGCGGGGGCGCACTGGAGTCTCACTGTGGAACCCTTCCAAGGAACCCCTCCTTCACCCATAATCTCTCTCTCTCTCTCTCTCTCTCCCCCCCCCTCCTTACCCCAGCTCTGCGCTCCATGGCGACCCGCTGTCGGTTTGAGCGCGGCCACAGAACACTCATCTTCCCAGGAGCACTGTGTTTTACATACAGACTGAGAAATAGGGCATCTCTGCCCCACGCTAATACTGGGGACAAATTAAACGCAAAGAGGAAAGAGCTCTCGTCTTGGTATTCGATTGACCGGATAGAATTTTACTATTTGGTGAAGTGCTTATTTTAAAACAAAAAAAAAAAAACGACAACAAAAAAAGAAAACTACAGAAAAACATCCCTTTGTCTGAAATAACTTTTGTGATATTACGCAAAAGTGTGAGAAGGTTTTTGTCCTTGTAATGTTGCTATGCAGGCAGTTTCTGGTAGTAGAAAGGACTGTGATTCTCTTTCTTTTCTTACTGAATGAAGTGCCTTGTGTGAGTGTTGTTTTTATCGGTGATATTTTGTACATGGCATATTTCCAGAGTACTTCAACCTTTTCAAACAACCAGTATGCTTTTAAAAGAGGACACAGAGAGGTATCTATGTAAAGGAGCCATTTTAAGTTAATTGGTGGTTTTTCTTAACCATTAAGTGCTGCGTTTGTCTCAATTGTATTTTCTTTTCGAATTTGTTTGTGCCATTATATAGATGTGATTTTAGTTTCTTCTTGCCGTCATTCATTATTTCAGTATACATAGAATAGTCATTTATTTGTTTTACGGTATTATTACCAGCAATTAGAGCCCTAGTCACAGTTGTTATTGGACTCCATATTTAAGTTACATTGTGCCATTTATTCTTCACCCCCCTAATATGAAAACCATTTCATATTATTTGCCAAATGAGACATTTTTAGCAGACCTTTCACAAGTGTGAACATGAGTAAAACCTCAAAAGCATTATTAGTAATGATAACGTAATATACTTTTTTTCCTCACGTCATTTAGACAACCAATGCAGTGGTGTGTTGTTTTAATGTGAACAGGTCATACATTGTGATCCTAAACATTGTTTTAAATGGCTAGTTTTTTGCAAATATTGTTCGCAAAGTGTTGCAGGCCCCAGTAGTCTTGCCCATGGGTGGGGGGGGGTCCCAGCTCGTTTTATATGCACACAGTTACGAAAGGTTTATTGGGTGGAGTGCCATGTTTTAGTTTTTTCCTCCATGAAGTTGCTCTCTAATGAGAATATATGGATATTTAAAGGGTTCGTTCCGCACCCCATTGCTGTGTCTGATTTGAGCACATCGTGTGGCCTGGCGCGGGCCAGTCGGCACTACAAAGCATTGGAGACTGTCCCGGACTCAGCTAACTGCTCTTCACCTCAGTGCCTACATTGAGCCACGCACACAGTGTTACCATGGCAATAACCTCTTATTTGGTGTCCATCCCGGGGGGGTTGGTTTAGGAGTCTTGAGCACCTGAAGAGGCTGGCTAGCCATGCAGGCTAGGTTGCTACCAGGGCTGGCCCCGTTAACAATGTTCTTTACACATCATCAGCAGTTCAGGTATTAGTTATCAATGGACCTTCATTGTTTTCCAAATGAGGGGTAAATAAATGATTTCAGTTGTTTTAGAATTAATCTAAAAACGTTAAGTTAAAAATGACACATGCCTGCCAATTGCAAGCAAGTAATGTTATTTAATGTTTTTTTTTTTTTTATATATACATATAATACCATATTTAATTAAAACGGTTTGTTGATAAATTAAGAGCCATACGTTGTATGGCGCTCTCTTTCTGGGGGATTTCAATAAGGGGCCAGCCTGACTCGCACTGCTTGGGCCCACAGTATGAAACTGCGATCCACCTCATCACAACATTAATGCCTTACTGCCTGTCGAGGCATAAAGCAATTTTCATTAATCAATTCCAAGGTTACTATTATATTTTATAGTATTGTCTCTTTTGAAGTGTACCCAAAATAATTTCATTACATTTTGGAACAGTTATGATCAGAATCACTCAAAGCCTGAACATTTTCGTTTTTGGCATAGTTTCTCCATCAAAACTCTTACGTTAGTTTGAGTCGTGATGTTAAATTTAAGAGAACTTCATTGCTTTGTAAGAGTGCTTCCAAGGATTCTTAATTCAGAAGATTGACTGCTCTGGCAGGCATGTTCATTAACGTGAACGTGTATGTTGATTGTGAGTGTTTTTGCTCAGTTTTGGTGCAATGGTTGTGTATTTTTTTTTTAATGTTTTGCCCATTTACTCATCCTCTTGACAACCTTTCTCTGAACATGTTTATTGTTATATATTTGTTACCTTTTTGTCAGTATTTCAGAAGCTGCATTGCCTCCTGTATCAAACTGGTGTTTTGTTTTTTAGTTTTTTCTCCACTCTGTTAACTTGGTAGTCAGGTCTCATCTTCCACTGGTTGACGCCGGAGTGTCTCGACCCACTTTCTTGTATAACATCACTTTTAGCACTACACACCACATTAGCTTCACGTTGATTTTGATATTACACCAAAGTTCTGGGGGGGTGGAAACACAACGTTGGAGTCATTATTTTGTTAGGTCCACTGTTTTTGTTTAACACTTTTTTGTTCTCATTGGGTTAGTTTGCAGTGTAGGCGTACGTGTTTTACCTTTTTAATAAAAGGGTTTATTGACACTGTTTTCTTCATGCCTGTTATGGAATTTATTCTAGTAATCTATTGTGGTACATGAGTTGAGGCCAAAGGATTCACTTTCGATAGTTGTCTTGTACATTATTCTGTTTAAATGCCATAAGTGATGAGGGATTTTTACTGAGCCCAGTATAATTTTTACAGTGAATTTATTCATATTTTCTGCTGCATATTTCCTTCCAGACATGTCACAATAAAGCACCTATATTTCTTTTTTTTTTTTAACAAATACAACTTTCTGTGCTATATTTATTTTGTTTGTCAATAGCTTGTGTAATGTGACTTGTCAGAAATCATAGTTGAGCATCTTGGAGAAGTAGACATGAAATTGCTTTTGTCAGCGCCCCCCCCCCCATAATATAATTCAGTCATGCTGTCAGCATACTGCAGATCTGTGTACCAAAGGTGTGTACCGCCCAAAGGTCGACAGCAATTTGTTTAGCATTGATTTGCATACAAAAGTGCTTCCAGCACTTTGTAATGCAGTAGCATGCTTTAAGGCATTGTCACACAACACAAGTGGTTAGAATTTAATAGAACACTTGAGACTTCATATAATGTGATGATTGGACTTTAGGTGTTCATGTCTCTAAACTCAAGATGACATCGGGGGGGGGATAACCCCACCACCACCACCCACATATCCTACATTATCTAGAAATTGAAATATCACTTAGATGGGATGTTAAAGCTAAAAGGGGAAAAAAACTTGAACTGGTCTAGAAAATAAATTCTACATAATACACTCAATACAAGTAAGCTGCATTTAGCAACATTGGCAATATAGTGAATGCACAGGTGAGACAATACTGACCTGAAATATTGGACATGAAGAAGTATTAAACTAAAATATATTAACAAATTGCAGTGTAACAACTATTAGAGGAAAATTAAACTAGTAAACTAAAATACACAACGTTCATTGAAATGTGATTTGTACGCATACTACATGTACCCTCTTCCCAAGATGTGATTAAAAATAATTCAGTCTTTCTAGTTAAAAAAAAATCTAACATTGAATCTATATAATGAAGTTAATTAAAACTCATACAGTATTATTACTCCATACATTAAAAATATATTTATAAAGAAAAACCAGAAACAGTAAATGTCTTGACGCCAGGCTCATTTAGCGTCAGTGACCATAATATGTACAAACAGCCAAGCTGAGTTCAGAGTATCTCCATCCTCGTTGCACAGAGGCACGTGTCTGAAGCCTGCACAGGGAGAAAATAGAGGCTTCAGTCTGAGTCGAGACATTACAAATGGACATCTCACTGTGCTGCTTGTGAATAACTACACTGTACACTAAAATAGAGGATTTAATCCCCATCATGTCATTTACCAATGGGATGAATGAATAAACAAAACTAGAAATTAGGAAGGGATTTACATTCATGTTTTACCAAGTTGTTAGTCACACAAATATTCTCACTGAATTTACCCATTTGTAGGCTGTTGAATGGCAGTGTGTATTGGCCGACCAAGTCATTATAAGACACAGCGTCATAGTCCTCCACCACAAAGCGCACAATTGCCAAATCTGGAACGTGCACGTCGAACTGAAAGTTCTCATTCCATGCTGGGTTAAAACCTAAGGAAGGGCAGTTTTAGTTAATTATAATAAATATAAAAGAAATCACAGCTCATATCTCATAGGGTCATTGTGTCACAGACAGGCACGGCCAGGTACCGTTGTTTTTTATATGCTGTGTCTCTCTCACTGCTACATCTGCCGGTGCTCCATAGATCTCCACTTTGACCAGAGGGTCCACAATGGAGGATTTCTTCTCGCCAACTTTAGGTAGCTGCTGGCCTGATATCACCTGTTGAAAAGAGCATAAACCAAAACCTTCAAGTTTAAAAGTCTATTGTAAGAAGCGTCAATTTACTCTTCCAAAACCTTACCATAACATGGAGTGTCTTCGGCTGCAGCCATTTTCCTTGTGTCAGGTTGATGGGGTCAAACTCTGTGGTTCTGTCCCTCAGATACGACGGCTTCAGCACATAACCACTTTTCCCGTTGTCCAGGAAACGGCCCTGGTTCACATCCATCTCTTTGCAGGGGGTCTGAAAGTTTAAGGCCACTAGGGAGAGACAGGTCATAGAATTGCATGACTAACCATGGAGGGTAACTTCGCAATGGCCCTCATTTATCAATCTAACCAGCGCAGATCCAAGCGCAGAATTCATCTTACGATAGCGCTCACGTGTGATTTATGAAACCAATCGTATCTCGCCAAACAAGCATAAGAATGATCGCACATTGATAAATGTGGCAGTGGAAAACGGGCAGAATTTAAATACCACGCTCCTAAATATGCTGAATTTAGAAGCCTCGTCCCTAGAGTTTACGACATGGAGAGATGTAATACGTTCATGAAGAGACACTTTGACCAGCTCGGAGAAGAGGTATGCGAAACAGCTACGCACCACTGTTGTCCTGGCCAGTTAAAGCCTTAATAAAAGGCATACTAGTCTAATTTAGTAGACCTATAGTCGATATATCAGAGCCTATATAAATATCCTAGAAGGTTGGGAAGTTAATTTATTTGTCAATTTTTATAACGTTTCAGATAAATCAGATTTTACGGTGTTCAGCCTTTAAAAAAAAGTGTAGTGAACCACTACATATAGTGGGCTCTTTGTCACATTGGATGATCAAATAACAGCCTGTTAATCTGCTCTATATGTGCAGAACCCCGCAGGCCAAAGCAGCTTTCTCTGTCATGCGCGAGTATGGCCCCTATGGCCTATGCAGCCCATAGGCTTCCTACCGTGGACTACACTGGTCTTATGAAATATAATATTTTGCCGTCATTGTCATATATTTAAATGAATCTACTCTTATGCCTGTCAGAAGCAAAATATGGTCTATAAACCACTCAGGTAATTCTCCACCACCTCCACTATGCTGCACCGCAAGATAAAACATGCGTATATGAGTCGAGACTTGACGTGATTTGACCATTGCCACTGCTCACGTCCAAATCGGTCCAGATTGATAAATGCCGAACTTTGGAAATTATTGTACGCAGCGATTTCTGTTGTACGCACGTTTCATACATGAGGGCCATTGTGTTATAGTATACTGTAACTGCACCCTAAAATGTGTTTTTTGAGCTGTAAACAAAAACAATTACTGAACTGTAATGAAACACACAAATGCCAATGTAAATATTGTTTTTATAAATAAAAAATTCTAATTGACTTGACTATGTTTTAGCATCAAAGTTGTGCAATGGGTGGAGCCAGAGCCATGTAGAGAGAGAGTCATGCCAACGGAGGTTTTAAATTATCAATGGTCATGTGAGATGCAAAACAGTTCCAGGAAGTGCTTGGCGGGAATTTGAACCAATAAATACAGATACACACAACTGCACGTTTTGGTAATTAATAGTTAAAAAATGCATTGGTTTACATGGTTTCCAAACTATTGCCCATATTGTGTTTTCTGAAACCTAAAATCTAAAATTATAAATTATAAGAAATAAGTGTGTTTTCATGGTGTTTGGAGCAGGCAGCCAACATGTTTATCACTGTGTGATAGCATGAGCTAATAAATCCAGGGGTTAATACATGAATTACTTGAATAGGTGCCACATGCACATTTAAAGAGGTTCCTCTTTTACATAAAGTAAATAATCACTGTGTGATGACTGAGCAGGGATAATAAATTATCAACAATATTTTATATAATATAATGTATCTTTATATACAGTTAGGCTTTATTTTTAATTGTCACCTGTTCCTGAAATTTGGTTGCGCTCTAAATATTTCCATCATAAATTGATGCAAATTGTGATGCAAAAATGTTATGCAAATTCTTGCATAAACATTCACCAGAATGCAGGAAATTATGTGGTCGTCACTCAAAATGTTCTTGGGAAGGACCCCCCCCGTCCCCAAATTATAAAACTAAAGCTAAACCCACTGTGTCACTATAATACAGGCCAGTAAACATTTACCAATTACACCGTTACACCCCTACTTAAAGCTTATCCATGACCAAATTAGTTTACAGTCAAATAATGTCTAAACATTGTTGGGTGTTAATTGATTTGTAAGAAATACTGCAAAGTCTGGACATTTCGGTCTGGAAAAATATGTGATTCACATTTATTGAATATTTTATATGCTACGGGCTAGTATTCGGGGCTAACTTCCAGGAACTGTTACGAGGTTCCACGATCCATTGCTGTGAAAAAAACAGTCCATTGGAGTGAATGGAGTGGCTCTGGCTTTGGGCGGAGGAGTCAGGCTCAGAGCTGGAGGACCCTAAAGGGTGATTATGAGTGGTGTGGAGCACTTGTCAGAGTCACATACCCATCTGGCAGCCAGCGTTCCACAGGGGCACTGGGTTGTAGTTAGAGGAACCGGTTCTAGAGCCTGATGGATAGATTCGACTCAGCTTGTCCACATTATAATGGATGAAGCCCTCAGCTAGACAAAACGAAACGAGACTGGTCAATGGTGATTCTCAGTGATTATCTCCATAATGACATAATAAACTGTGTACCCTTTTTCAACCCAGAGCTTATTACAATGATGTTTTCCCCCATTGTTTATAATAGTGCGTACACAACCTCAGCTTTACGTAGGGTTGAAAAATCCACCACACAATGCAGAAGCTCTGCGCTGAACACGACCAGGAATGGATGATTTCAGGGGTTAACATTCCAAGAAAAGCCCCCTGGCCCCAACAACATTCCTGACTGTGGGCCAACCAGCTGGCTGAGGTCTTCGACCACATCCCCTCCCTGCAGCAGTCAACAGTTCCCACACCACACCTTGGGTTTGTCAGCAACATCATCCCTGCTCCAGAGGAGCCCAAGGGTGCTGTGTCTGAAATGCCTCCCTCCCCACCACGCAGGACCCGCTACAGTTCACCTACAGTCTGTCTGTAGACAGTGCTGCTCTTACTCTCCACACTGCTCTCTCACACCGGAGGTGCATTCCAATATGGCGAACTGAGCCGGAAGGTCGAGGCAAACGCACGTTCTTTAAACTTTTACATTTGGAACGTTTTGTGTAAACATTACACATTGTTGGCTTTAAATAGCGTGCGCTCGCAGAGCACCATCTCTTCCTCCTCAGACCGCTTGTGTGTTTTCGCAAACGTTCTCCGTGAACTCAAAGCAAACGGGGGGCTGTTTGTGATGCTCACATTTGTTTGCCAATTTGAACCAGAGACGCCATAGAAGTATGTGTGTGAAGTTGCTGTTGTTCAGTGATTAAAAGTAATATAAAAAATAAAACTAAATAAAAATGCACATTGTAGTCACACATGTCATTATGTGTTTTACAGATGATAATAATAATAATTATAATAATTTACGGAACAATAATACATTTACGGAAAATACAGTATTTAAATAAAATCCAGTTTTATTACGTAGCCGTTTTATTAGCTAATACTAGCTGTATGTTTAAATCTAACATAAACCATAATTTCCCTTTTTCCAAAATGTATCATGGTTTGCAACTCCTTAATGTTTGCCCATTGAATTGCATAATGTGATAGGAATCAGCAATGATAACTCAATGCTATTATTGAGGTTGTGTTATAAGTCATTTCAAATGATAGAAAATAACAACTGAATAAGGTGTGAGCTTAACATAGTCACCTAGTTTACTAATGGTTATAACACTGAAGGCACAAGCTTCACTCCTAGCTCTGTGAGGTGGAGTGAAAGGGATGGGGAGAAACCGGTTTGACCATTAAATGACGTGTACGGTCTCCTCCTCACCAGACTTCTCTGCCAGCTTCATGGCCTTGCTCTCTTTGAAGGACGACATCTCATAGAAGCTCTGGTTTTCTCTCGCATCCTCAAAGCTGACGAAACGGACATTCCTGCAGTAGACCACCATGTCGGAGAGCTCCTTCGCCAGTTGGAGCCTTTTCTGAAATATACGTGCAAAGAAAAAGTGGGCAGACGCTATGGCAACCCATTATGTCACACCTGACGTACTGTGTGTCATCACACCTTTAGCTCCTTCCCCTTATGTTCATCGTCGTCGTCCTCGTCCAGGTCGGTCACGTCCATGCTGTCCTCATCTGCAGACTCTGGGGCGAGGCTGGATTCCAGTTTGTTCATTCTCTTCCCTTTAATGAGGAACCTGCCCTTGAGGTCCTTGTGGTGCATGTGTGGGTATACGCATCCATACAAACATATTAAGACCGTAACTTTAAGACACTTGCATACATTTGTATTTGTATTATTCATTTACAGCTCTGGAAACAATTAAGAGACCACAGCACATTTTTTAAATATTATAGTATAAAAATACTTTAAATGTAAAACATATAACAAATTAATTAATAAAACCAGACCAATTGCTGCAGTGGTCTCTTAATTTAATTAAAGCAGAATATCGTATGTGAAGAATTTCTATTATAACAGCTCCGTGTCATCGATCATCATGTGGCTGTCAGCCATAAAATAGTCTTCTCATAACTGAGATATACTGATTGTAGTCACTGAATATCTATGCAACCAACCTCAGGGGATGGAAAGCCGGAGGGCATGGAGTCACCCAGGGGCGTAGTGACCAGGGCGCTGCCCAGAATGGACTTCAGGTGATGGGCCATGACCTTCTGCTGCTCCACACTGCAGTGGTTCTCCACAGACAGGATCACTGGGTATTGAGACGTCTGAGGAAATGGGAGACAGCGTAACGACACTGGGCAGCCCATTGATCGTACAGGGTGACCATAAACTGGAGGTGTGTGTGGGGTGTAGCCTGTGGCGGAACTATTGATGGGGCGACAAGAAAGCACACCCCAACCCTTCCACCGTCACCACCTTGTTTATACTTATATACGAGTAGATAGGCTATGTACTGTATAGTGCTCAATATGCAAGCATTTGCTTGAATGGTGGCATGCTTGATTTTGTTGACAAAATAATGTAGCCAAAGCATAAAGCAATTTTACACAGATTTTTACCTCATAGCCACGTTATTAGTTCTAATAAGTTACAATTAGTTCTAATGTAGATTGGTCAGTGGAACTCTGGGATGTGTTGATGACATAACTTGCGTACTGGATAGTAAAACAATTGTACTGGATACAGTAAATGTAGGTGTACAGAACATGTCAAAAGATTGGGAAACGCGGCAATGGGTTAAATTTTTTTTATTGATATACAATATACAGCGCTGGAAAAAGTCCACTGCAGCAATTTCTCTAGTTTTACTATTTATACATTTTTTTAAATGTATTTTTATATTCATATAATCTTTAAATGTATGTTGGATGTTGTACATTTACAGTATATTTATACTATTATATATTTTTTTAAATGTGCAGTGGTCTCTTAATTCTTTCCAGAGCTGTAAATTAATAATACAAATAATAATGTATGTAAGTGTCTGCAATGCAACTAAGCACAATTTCCACATTAGCTGAACCTATATGTGGCAGTATGGGTGTAATGAAATAGCAATAGAATCACTCCCAGTTTACTTTGATATTGTTTCCTCTGGTCTCAGTGTCAGACCTGAAATGAGTTTAATCGAACAGAAAAACAACATTTCCTTATTTGTGACTTACGGCAGTATTATATTACTAGGCATACCTTGAAGGCATTGTCTTTGATGGCCTGGATAGTGTCCTTGAAGAGGATCTCAGACGTGAGAGTGTAACCGTGGTAGATCACGGGTTCTCCATCCGATCCGTCAGAGCAGTCCAGCTCCACACATCGGCAGCCTTTATCCAGAGCCCTGTGAAGTGCGACTGGGTTAATGCTCTGCACGTTGTCATGTTAATTCAAAATGTACAGGCAGGGTCAGTCATTCTCGAGAATGCTTGCTAACTTCGATCTCAAGTGTGTAGAAGTACCGGATAATTTCTTCAGCACGCACAGTAAGCTTGCAAAATGCGAGGATATTTGGTGAATTTTACCAAAAGTGTATTAGCTTACAATTAGCTTGCAATAGCTGACTATATACCTTTTGTAGTATAATGCCTTAGCAACAACATTACTATGTGTACTCAACCTAGGCACCAATCATACCATGTTTGTTACACACTATAATTCACCATTTACACAAAGATTTTCATTAAATAAGCAAAGCAAAATGAAATACATAACCAATTAAATATGAATTACTTTTTTAAATGAACTGATTGGTCTGTTGATCCTGTTGATCCTGTTATAATGTCAAGCTTCATTGGTTTAAGGACAGTATCCCACAATGAACCAGCTTACCTGATATAAGCGTCTGTGCTGCTGGATCCTCTCAGCTGACCCTCTGTGAGGTAGGTGTTGTGCGATGTGGAGATGAAGTAGTGGTTAAGGGGCTGGCTCATGTCCTGGTACACCCCCATATGCTCCGACTTGAGGACCAATCCCTCTGGATTGTGCAGGTACATCAGGAAGCCGCATTTGGAAAGCAGCTTCTTCTCCTTGACTGGAAAACATTAAAGGGGGGGGGGGGATTTTATCAGCCGTGGCAGCAGCACAGGTGACAGTGGTCATTTGGTTAAAGAACTGCACTGAAAGGTGTCTGTGCTCTTGCATGGTCTTCATAGTGATGGATATTTTGTGAGTGTGCAGTCAAAAACAAACAATGTCACGCACTACTGAAAAGAAATTCGATCTGGTGCATGTTTGACTGTACTTTGGACTATAGGAAAATGTAAGCTGCTTGCACACTGCCCCAACAAACACCGACCAACTCCAACCAATGGCAGCTGTTGGATCAGTGTGCGTCGTCAGTTGGGGTTAGTTGGATGGAGTATTTGTGTACGTTTGGCACCATCTGGGCAATGGGCAAGCCCCTTTACAGTATATATGTTGTACTGATGCTTGTATACTGTATATTGATGCTTTTAAACCTCAAATAGATTTGCAAACATTGATTGTGGTGATTGTTACCTAGACCTTATAAAAACATTATCTCTTAACATGGCAGTTTACCATAACATTTGCATCATATGAAATCTGGTACTTTACCTTGGTCATCAGGCTCATGTGTCTCGATAATCTTAAGTGCATCGGCCAGTGTGGCCGTCTCTTTCTGCTCCTGGATGAGGAACTCCACCAGGTTGCCAGCGCTCATGAAGCCGGTCGATTTAGCATATTCTGCGTAGATGACAGCAATCTCCTCTCGCTGGGTCAGTAGGTTGTAGAAATACTCAATCTCCTCCCCAGACAGGTATCCAGATTTAGAGGTGTCACATTTCTGTAGGGTGGAAATGCAAATATACAAATATGCAAATATATTCAAATGCCACCAAGGATTCACCCTTGCACTTTATAATAAACGTTTTCTTTTTTTTAATGTCTAAATGCTTTTAAATATTACAGCATTATCTATTCTATTCATCAATTGTCCATCTGTGTATATAAATGGATAGAGCAAGCTATTTTGACTTCTTGAGGTGTTCTACAGGCGATTTAAACTTCACTGCAGCAAAATATATGGTCATTTGTATTCATTATGAATTAAACCCATCAATAGCAAATTCTTCAGAGACATACATTGAAGAGCACTTGTGCATATGCGTCATCCACATCTATATTGATGTTGTGCATGAAGTCCTTCAGCTCCTCATGGTTCATCTTTCCATCGCTGTTCCTGTCTGCTTTTCTCAGGCAGTTGAAAATCCAGCTGAGATATTTACAATGTAAGGAGGGCATAAACCTGATCACATGATTGTGCTTTATGAGCACAATAAGGTAAGACTAAACCGACATCTCGTTTTAGCATATAGCTAGTGCTGGTAAAATAAAGTGGGATAATCTGGTCGACATGCATAGACTTCAGAGTAAATGACCCAATGCATAAATATTCAGAAATACATTATATCTATTGTAAAGGACACTGCTCTGTTTTCTGCTTGGGACTGAGGTTGTTGGTGTTGGCGATGACTTTCTCCAAGCTGGTGATCCATTGCTTAGCTTCCTCCTCTGAGCTGGCTATTAGCTCCAGGTTCTTACGACGGCCCTTGAAGACAATGGAGAAACAGCGGCCCTCAACCTTTTCATCCGTATAGTTCTTCAAGCCATCCGACTGACGGCCCGGTCGTACCGCCGAGATTTCTTCAATGGAGACTGCGGATAGAGATAGAGCACAATGGGATACATCTATTACTTGTTCGCCTTCCTTTAAAATGTTAATCGTGTGCGTGCAGTCAACACAGATCGGTCTGTCTGTTGAGGTTTTCTACGCAATACTGTATACAGACGTCTCTAATAAGAACTTCGCAGAATAACTTCCCAATGGCATGATAGTAATAAAAAAGCAATATAAACGTATTGCCAAATAGTTATTACCAGGCTCCAGTGACACACATTCAGGAGAGTTTAATATTTAATCCAAGAGGAAGTATTAATTCATCACAGTTTCATTTTATTTCATAAAATATATTTGTCTTGGAACTGGTACATAATTGTTACAACATATCATTTTCTTAGCACTGAACACAAAGTGCGCATCTACGCGCACACACTGTCATAGAGAAGCACTCACAGGTCTGCTTCGACTTAAAAGTCTTCTTGGACTCGTGCCACACTGTCTTGCAGTCATCCTGTAGTTTGTAGAAGCGGTTCTTCTTCCAGGACGAAGAGCGAACCTTGGTAAGATATCCACCTTCCAGGAGAAACTGCAGCGCTGTATCTCCCTCCATACCTGGCCAACAAGGAAAGAAACGTTATATTTGGAATTTCCCCGTAATTCGACACAAAGCAGGCATATTATATATCATCTTCAACATCGAACACACCTATACCTGCCCAAATGCACGCAGACCCACCAGGCTAATAGGCTATACCTACCCAACAGCCTCGCGTTAATACGGGTTACTCTTGAATTACGAAGTAATTCCTCCGATCTGCTGCGTTTTGGTTGCTTTTGTAGACAATGCATGGCTCTTCCAAATGTTTTTAAGCGGTGACTGATTCGATGGACAGGTTTTGAGGAATCATCCGTCCCGAGGGGCGTGCACTATGGACTACAGTCTAGTCTTTTAAGTTGAGGCTACACGTCTACACTAGCCGTTGTATGGATGTCCTAATAACAAAGACCGGAAGAAAATTCCTTTTTGTGTTCTATATTCTATTATGTGTAGGCCTAAAGCACTTCCACGTTGGTAGTTCCACTTTTATGTTTTTCCTGAGAAACGCAAATCCTGTAGCCTATTTAACCGTATTAATTAAAAGCATCCTAAATCGCGTAGGATATGTCATACACAACGTAATATACATTAAAACGTAATGTTAAGGTTATAGCATTACTTGTTAAACTAATACAGGTTTGAACTATTATAGCCCACATATTTTCATTTTCCTGTTGGAAAATATATCACGAGCTCCCTCTAGTGGTGACGTAGTATTTTCCTTATTTGTACTAATATCCCCGGGGTACCTTTATTATGCCTATTCTAGTTGCTCTATAGTATTAGGCTAAGGCAATATCTAAGAAATATATGGAAACGGTCATGTTTAAACCATATGGTGGGTGTGTTGTAGACCTATTGAAATAAATAGTAAGCCGATAAAAAAATGTAAAAAAACACCAACTACAAGCCTACTTGGTTACAGACGTTAAAAGTCGATATCCTCGTGAAATCTATCGTTGAGTGAAGAGAACCCACCTATGTGAAGCCGTTTGAGGCTATAGTTTTACAAATCTTGCTTAGTGTTTGCAGAAAGGTGAACAGGGTGGAGGAAAATGTACCACGCCTTTTGGCACAATATGCCACAAAAAGCCAATGAATAAACCCATGAAACATAATTCCAATATTGTATGGGTCTATTGTCAAGTAAGCTAAAGGATCACATTTCATTCAAGATCATGCTGGCGCCTTCGTATGTGTGTCAAAGTAGAGTGCAGTTAAAAAAGCAATAGGCCTATTTACTTATTAGATTACTTATTTTAAAGCAGTGACCCAAGTTGGTCAATAAGTAGCCAACAATAATTAGCCTCTAAGTAGGCTAAAAAATAGCTTATATTAAACTTGTCTATATGCACAGTTTAAAAAAAAAGTTTACATCAATTTTCAATCTTCAGTAAAATGTAGCTGCAACTTCATTTGCCATAAATCCCCTACCGTGTTATATGTCGATCCCGTGTCCCCTGCACGTTCAGAAAGGATACAGCTGGTAATCTCTTGGTTACTCGTATCCTGCAGTGCCAAGTTTCATCCACGGCCAATACTGCGCGCTACAGTTAAAAGAAGGATGGTTAAGAGAATGTGAACCGGTGGCAGCGCATTCAAATGCACCCAAAGACAGGTGTTCGTTCAGTGGTGACACACTACAGTAGCAGCACTTACACCGGTCTAACAAGCCGGCAATGCAATTTGTCAATTGGTGACGATATCAGTTTACACCGCATGCGAGTGGGTGTTTGCAAAAGAAAGAGATTTTTTTTTTTTTTTTACAGATTATCTTATTAATGGCCCATTAAAAGGCAAGTCAGTCATTCAAATGTTTTTGATTTGATATTAAAAAAAATGTATCATGGAAATACATTTTCCGGTGTGTAAAGTAAAATAATGCAGTCTTTAGTCTTGGCTAGCAGCTTATAATTTCACAACCGTAATGGCAGTGATAACATTGTGCACATTGTGCACCCATGAGTCTTTCACATAGAAATCTGATGTTTTTGCCTGGAAAAAACATCTAAAAAGAGTAATAATTTCATAGTAAACATTAATAACACAGTATTTAGGCTTTGTAGGCTTACATGCTCTTACAATAGCATATTTTAACATAAGATAGACTAATTATTTTATATTTAAACCCCCACATACGAGAATAACAATATTAGTCAAACAAGTTAATTAAGTCAACAAGATCAATGGCTGATCAAAGCAACCAGAAAACGCCCTAAAGCACTAAACAATGCAGGGCTGGTTTGTTGTATTTCTGCTGTGTACACAGCCTGGGTGACAAGTCTTGCTTCCCTTTTCAAGCTTATCATGCAGCTCAGCCAGGACAGAACAGTAAAAATAAAATGTGGACGGTTGGTTGTTCCCACTTGCTATTGCTCTCAGCATTTCCCTTTCAGGCATGGCTTAGGCCACCCCCCCCCCCCCCCCAACCCCCCCTTCCCACCACACCAGTGCATAGTCAGCATCAGAATGACTGCGCACTGTCTGGGGGCTTGACTGGACACCAACCCAAAACCACTTGGTTTTTGAGTAAGTGGCAGAGTGAAACACTGCCAGTTTGGACCAGTACTCACATGGCAGCAATGAGTATTGCCTAATACAGGGGTTCTCAAACGTTTCAGCTTGCGACCCTCCAAAATAACAGTGCCGGAGACCCGCGACCCCTACTATCCCCAGAGGTGGTAGAAGAATAACAGCCATATTATTATTTGATAGTATGATAAATAGGCTATAGTTAAGGCTTATAAGCTTAAGTAATGAACATAATAAAAATAAATGTATACATATTTGAACACCACATTGTGCTGTTTTTACATCATTAAAGACCTATTTGTGTTATTTTCCTCTAATGAGGTATAATGTTGTAGAAATGGTAAAGGAGTAGGCTAATTCAAATGAATAATGAGACCCATTAAATGTTTTGTGATAGGCTGGTTTGCATATTCGTTTTGTCTACTGTAAAATCCAGGGCCCCCAAAATGGCCCCCAAAAATTATAGTCTTCAAATATCAGCCAACACATATATTACAAATCAAATACCACAATTATCATGAAAACACGTGAAAAAGAATAGGATATGTTATTTTATGCTATAAACAGTCAGCTAGTAGCCCTACTATCTGTTTTTTGGAAGTTTTAGTTTATTGTGCAACATTTGAAACGCATTTTCAAACGTACTCTAAATTGGAAAAAATAGGTAGTCTAAAAGTGATATTGTTTGTTGACACCGCAGGACAAGTTTTGGCAAGCCTATTATATTGCCTATGCATGTTGTTTTCATGCCACTGTTGCTATTGTGTGTTTTTGTTGTTTTGCACCAAATAAAGCCTGATAGTCTTGGGAAACACTGATTCCTTTCTCAACATTTCCGACACAGAATATAAAAAGCGCAATTAATTAAAATAAGGCATTGCAATTGTTTCTGTGAAACAAAATATTTTGACAAACAAGAAACAGAAACAGCATATTTGATCCATAAGAATTTGTCTCCTTGCATTATATGATTGTAGAACTATATATGATAGGCTACTCAAAAATGTATAATAATAATAATAATTGCCTTCAAAATCAGAATGCTTTACGCCCTCTACTGGACATAATACAACATGTAAAATATAAACATGATACATTTGTTTTAAATGCATAGACTACTTTTTATGTATTTTAATGTTAATTGTATTTTGGAATTATTTAAATGTTACCGCATAGCCTTCGTAAATTAGAATACAGCTTGTTTAGACCTGTAGGCACCTACTGCCACACTCAAGATGGTTGCTCTTTCATTCCTCCCCGCGCGTTACGTAACGCGGCGTCCGTAAAGTTATGTTGACAGTAGCAGGCTACCAGCAGGAATTGTCAACGGAGGAGCCACTAGCAAGCAACCGTCCTGCGAGCCGAATGGATTGATCACAGCGATACTATCAAAGAAAACACAACTATTTTCATTTAGCAGCACTACTTATAGTGTTTAAAGAACGACACGATGGCAGACGACCAGAGCTCTCAACCCTGGTCAATCAACAAGGATGACTATATTCTTAATGAGGTGATAGGTGAGGAACCATAGTTCAGCTACTGTTAGCATTCTAGCTAACTTTGCTGTCCTTCTATTATTTTCTTTATGTTACCATTTTTACGAGGCCAGTTTGACCTAAATTGAAAATGTAGCATTGACACGTAGCATAATGTCCTTCATTATTGCCCTATACTAGCTAGCTTTCTAAAGATAGTCATATGCATAGCTAGCAAGTTAGCATAGCTAGCGCAAGCTACTTTAAAGGAATGAAGGGTGAACTGTAAAAATGGGTGGTGCTCTTTTTCGTGAAGCATGATACGGCTTAGTGAGTCATACATATTTTACATTAGTCTGGTAACGTGATGACAATGAAACTAAACTATTGTAGTACATACGTTTTTATTAACATTTCCGTTCACATACACACATAGAAATAAAGACTCGTGTAATTACATCGTAAAGTAACTGCTTAAGCGACATATTACTGTTGTGCACAATATCACCTGAACGCATACAACATTGCATGTACTGATTTAATTTTCATAATGCCAGTGGTGTCCTGATATATACGTACAGTAGGCTACTCTGACTGTCATCTTTATGGCGTTCTGCAGGGAGCGGCGCTACCGCGGTGGTCCAGGCAGCCTATTGTGAGCCCCGAAAAGAGAAGGTGGCCATCAAACGAATCAACCTTGAAAAGTGTCAAACGAGCATGGATGAACTTTTAGTAAGTAACAACAGCTAGCTCGAGAACTTTTTAATTTTTTTGCAGAGCAACAGTTACTATAACTGTATCCATGCTGTCTGACATGCAAGTGCCTGGAGACCAGCAGTATTTAGACCTTGTGTGAGAACACATTGTGGGTCGGCATCCAGAAACAACTGGGTGCCAACACCAGCAGCGCCTGCCCATCCCTTGCTTAACATGCCATGTTTCCAGTATGGCTATTCTCACGGCTCAGATGCCTTTCTTAGTTGAGGTTGTTTTTCTTAGGTAAGGATGTCTTTGCTCATGGGGCCTAATGATATATCTTGAGTCACTGTGGCGTCATCTGAAGCTCTGCTCGTTGCTGAATTAGGTTAAAATAATCTGAATAGGATGTCTAGGAAAGAATGAGAACCAAACATGATGAAACAATATTCACTGCTAAGATTTTTTCAAATGTTTTTTTTTCAGGAGGATAATGTAGATGTCTTTAGTTTGGCCTGCCAGCTGTGTTAAACCTATACATGTTCTTAACTTTAACATACCTATTCAGTTTGCTCCAGAGGTGGCCTTTAAAGCCAGGCTGACGTTACAGGAAATAGAGGGTGAATATCCAAAGAGGCATTAAAGTTCCTCTTGCATGCATTTCCTATTGAGCCGAGATTAACACGGTTAGCATTTGGCATATTTGGCCTGTTAAGAAATAGCACATGTTGGAACTAGCTCCCTAAAGATGTATTATGCTTGGGTTTTATCTCATTGTAGAAAGAGATCCAAGCTATGAGCCAGTGCCACCACCCAAACATCGTCTCCTACTATACCTCCTTTGTGGTGAAGGATGAACTGTGGCTGGTCATGAAGTTACTCAGCGGGGGTGAGTGAAATACCACAGAAGAAAACCTTTTTTTTGTTTTGTTACTTTAAATTAAAAAATGACCAATATATGACGACACTTTTGCTTTTAGCCTGCTCTCCCTATTGTTCTCTTCACGTGTTCAGGTTCTGTGTTGGACATCATCAAGCACATCATCTCTCGAGGGGAGCACAAGAGCGGGGTCTTGGATGAGGCAAGCATAGCCTCCATCTTGAAAGAGGTCCTGGAGGGCCTGGAGTACCTGCACAAAAACGGACAGATTCACAGGTACGACGGCTACAATCGGGTCCTTTAGCAGACGCTCTTGTCCAAAGCCGCTTGCAGTGAGTAAAATTATATGTTAATGAATAATTGGCCGTCTTGCTGAAGGGTGCTTGCTGGTAGGCAGGACATGTTGTAAATAGAACCCATAACCTACTACATTTTGTATCCAACTTGTTTCTAGTGTCATTTATTTCCTCAAATGAATGTTAAGCTTAGCACTGGTCTGGTGTCGAAATGCATAATTGAGGAGGCGTGTTTTACATAACAGTTTCTTGCAGGAATATTGTGAACTGCAATTCAGAATAAAGGATCGAGCTCTGTGGCTGTGCACTGTTGTAAGACAAGTGTAATTGTTTTATATCTACAGTAGATTGCTACATAATACATTGCCACGACATTATATTACACTTGGATAAACCCAAACTGAAAGGGACAAGTCCACGGATTTCATCATAATATTGTCCTCTCTTGGGCGTTAATGGGTATTTTTAGTATACTACATTAATTCTTAAGTACGTATGATCAGTCTGAGGCCATTTCTGAAGCTAACTGTTTTGGGATAATTTGACATTGTCTCAGGCCATGCATGGTAGATCTAGCTGTCTGGGCGCTGCCTACGTCAGCCTCAACAGCAAAATGCCATTAATGACGTGCCCACTTAAGAGACCAGAAGCGCTACATTTTTTTCTTCCACTGAAATGGATTTCAGTGCTCCATGATAATCTTGTAGTTATTCCAATATATTTGGAAGGCAGTCGTCAAACTTAAGGTCTGTAACAACTCAATTTCTATGAGGTAGTCGAACCTTTAGTTCTAAACAACATGTACAGTAAACAACATGCAAACAGCTTGTGTAGCCTTTTATTGTCTTCTTCTCATACCAGAGCTGAGTGTGACTTGTGGTACATTTCTGAAAAGGAAAACCCATATTTGTAAATAGTCTTATAAAAGAACTGTGACAATATCTGTGTCCTTATTCTGTATGATGTCACTATAATCATGGCCTCTCGTCTCACCCCCCACCCCCCCACCAATTCACTAGAATTCAGGACAATATGTGTTTGACACTGACTCCTGGGTGAAGACCCCCATCTTAATATGTCCCAATCCCATGCAATTCTGAAATCAGTGCTTCCCCCATGTATAGCAAAACATAAAAGTCACTCCCCGATTTGCTACTGCAGACTGACTTGCTTTGTTTGAATACAGTTTGAAAAGTGTGCTGGCAGGTTTTGGGAATGTCGAGGAAGGGGGGGCCGGGGAGCGAGTCACACGTTCTCGTGTGCTCAGGCGAGGGAGGGGTTTTTCGCCTCTCGGTTTAAAACGAACAGCGTTGCTTTTCTAACTGCTGCAGAATAGTCTCCTATTGCTCCTTTAACCATTTGGACTGCTGGTAAAACCATGTTATACTGCAGCATACGGTAGTGTAGACCAGTGGTGTTAACGGGGTCAGTACTGTGCAAGGACAGCGGTTACTGATTGAGATCAGATGTTGCAGATAACTTGGTTACATCTGATCAGGTCGGGAACAGGGCGTGGTTCTGGGAAGTGTGTCAGGACATTGTGAAGCCACAAGCCACGCACGCACGCATAGTGATCTGCTGACAGGACCTGTCCACTAATCATCATATTCCTTCTATGAAAACGTACAAGTCCTGGATAACCATCTGACGCATGTGCAAATGTGCGGTTTGTGACGTCAAATGTATTTAGTATCCAGACATGTACTGTACATCATAACCTAGATTATGAGTCACTAGGCCTGTCTCGTAACAATTTGGAGTGAATTGCTCGCTGACTCAGCTTTTGTACTACTTCAAGTATTGAAGTAAGTCTGTTAATGGGGATAGCTACCTGTAAAACGGATGAGATGAACTGAAATGTTGTGATCGCTAGATTGATGTCTCCACTGACTATCGTGGCAGTTTGATTGGCAATGCACACACCATTTCAGGCAAATGTTGTAGCCTTGGTCAGGAAATGCATTACTGCAGGTGAAATCATACTGCAGCATTTCTCCATCGCCTTGAAACACCAGGTGTTCCTAATCCGACTTTGCCGAGTGAATTAATTAAACGTGCCAAGCGAAGTACGATTGAAGTAGTTTTCCATCACACTTTCTGATGCATAACTAATGTGACTTTATTATTTATCTTTATTATTTCTGTTGAAGAATAGCTATTGATATATTCTTTTCATGGAAAGGGATCTGAAGGCTGGAAATATTCTCCTGGGGGATGATGGTTCGGTGCAAATCGCAGGTATTGTTTCTTTTGAATCTCCATTTTCACATACACCTTACACTGTGAAATGAAAGGGAGGTTTAATATGCCCCCCCTTCATCTAACACTGCCGTGTGTTCCCCTAGACTTTGGTGTAAGTGCCTTCTTAGCAGCTGGAGGAGATATGACCCGCACCAAGGTGAGGAAGACCTTTGTTGGAACGCCATGCTGGATGGCACCAGAGGTCATGGAGCAGGTACGTTTGTCTCCCAGGCACCGTTTCCGCTCTGATTGTTAGCTATAACCATAGACAGTCTGTATACATGGACCAGCCCTCTGTGACATCACCCATGGCTTTTCTCAAGAACGGGCTTGAATGCCGTGCTGTGCTGTCTCAGGCCGTCGCCATTTTTGCAGTAGCTCACTCTGCCTGTAACGCCCCCCCATTCCTCCTAGTAGCATTAATGTATGGCTACTATATTTTTAACTGATGAGTTACTAACTATATTATATAACTATACACCCCCGTATAGTTATAACACGATTTGAACCAGGCGACTTGGTGGCTTTGCCCCAAAATATATAAGGTTTCACATTATTTTTACTTATTTATTTTTCCCCAAAAAAAAATATACTTCTACTATTCATGCATCAGGATTTGCTTAATAGGTTAAAGTTCCAACTTCCGTATTTCTCCCGTAGAGTTCTCTTCATAGTTCAACAAGTGGTCTGTCTCTTCTATAATGTTTCTGGTTAAAAGTAGACTAGTAACTTGTGTGTGTGTGTGTGTTTAATCTACAGGTCAGAGGCTACGATTTCAAAGCTGACATCTGGAGTTTTGGTATAACTGCCATCGAACTGGCCACCGGCGCAGCACCGTATCACAAATACCCACCGATGAAGGTATTGTTAACTATGTTCTGCAGTCTACTAGTGAGGCATTCATGGAACAAAACTGTGCTTTTGCATCTGGCATTTGTCAAGTACGTGAAGAAATTCTTGACCACTGGCCTTGAATTTGTATAATGACCCATGCTGTGCTTGGTACAGACCGCTAATGGATGGTGGTTAGTAAACCACCATCTTTTTAAAGACTCACTTGTTGGTTGTGTTACATAAATAAATCACTTGCTTAATTTATGTATCTTTCAAAAGACTCACTTGTTGGTTGTTACCTAAATAAATCACTTGCTTGAGTAATTTATGTAGTATACTGGTGAGTCTGTTAGTTTCTAGTTCTAAAGCTGCTGATTGAATAAGTGATTAGTAGTAACGTGTGCTGAATTAATGCCAACATTACCCTGGTGTTGCTAGGTGCTGATGTTGACCCTGCAGAATGACCCTCCTTGTCTGGAGACGGGAATCACAGATAAGGATATGGTGAAGAAATATGGCAAGTCCTTCAGAAAGATGCTCTCCCTGTGCTTGCAGAAAGATCCAGAGAAAAGGTCTGCATCTGTCTCTCTTACAATGATTTATTTCTTTAATTGATTAAAAGAATGGGAATCATTTTGTTCTGTTCTCCTCTTGTTTGAACCATCCTCCAGTGTATAGTAGAGATTTGCTGGTTGCTATTAGCAAACAAACTAAAATGTTGTCCTCTTCAGGCCAACAGCTGCTGAGTTACTGAAGCATAAATTCTTCACCAAAGCCAAGGTAAGTCCGTATGTTTTTCACACTGTGTATAATGTATATACACCTTTTAATTTCCGCTTTGTAAGTAATAACACATTGTTTTTCTCTATTACCGTTACAGAACAACGAGTATCTGCAGGAGAAGTTGCTGCAGAAGGGCCCTACAATTACAGAGCGGTCGAAAAAGGTTCCTATCCTCAGTTGACGGTGTGCGATGTGTGTGACGCGGCAGAGCGGCTGTGCCATGGCGCTCATTGTACTGTGTGTGTGTGTGTGTGTGTGTGTGGTTGCACGGGGCAGGTGCGGCGCGTGCCCGGCTCCAGCGGGCGTCTCCACAAGACGGAGGACGGCGAGTGGGAGTGGAGCGACGACGAGCTGGACGAGGAGAGCGAGGAGGGCAAGGCTGCCGTGGCGGCTTTACGGGTGAGCCCCCCCACCCCCCCCCCAATCTGCCCCGCCCCGTTCCCTGTGCGGCGTGATGATCCTCCTAACCAAATACCTCCTTGCACTTGGCTAGGTTACCTTTCTCTGTGAGTGCTGGATAGATAGCCCGCTACTTCTACTCAGCCCTGTTCTCTGTAAATAGGGAAATAAACAAAGTGGCAAACACCGCTCACAACAACAAAACCCTAGCTTTCGTTTCAATGTGTGTGTGTGGCGGAGCTTCTGAGGGAGTTTGTTTTGATTTGAGCTGGAAGTTAGCAAGCATTTTCAAGAATAACTAACCTTCCATTTGTGAAAATGTTAATAATACAGTCACCGTTGTTAAGATATGCACACAAACGTATCTGCGCCAGTATAAACACTATCAGTCTCAGTGTGCTCCAGAGATGTTTTGAAAAGACCTTAAGTGTGTCACTTATAAACCCTTGAAATGTTTTAAAATACTCTGGACTGCATCTTGATGAAAAGGTGGCCAAGCACAATAAGCACTTGAAGAAACGTTCTGTGTCTTTCATCAGAAAAATTATACTTGGCTAATTAAATGTAGCCTACAGAAATACAGGTACAGAAATAAAGGAAAGTAATCTTCCTTTCAAGCGCTGTCGTGTCAGTGGACAAAGGTTTTGGTTTGCTGCACCTTCTGCGACAGTCCGGTGCAAGGGTCACGGTGAATGCCAGGGTAATTCATTTAAACACCAATAGACGGCACAAATATGCATTTTTATTTGGTTACATTTTTTTGGGCTCTGATATTATTCCAAACTAATGAAAGCCACCTCTTGCTTCTTCTCAGCACAAAGTGTGACGGTACTCCTTAAATATCAGGACACTTGAAAGCAACGGAGATAAACCTTGACACAACTCTAGAAGACTGTGTGTGTGTGTGTGTGTGTGTGTGTGTGTGTGTGTGTTCACCTTAATGCTGAATTTCTGTTGGGTGTGGGTTTTGACTGATTTAAAATCTGTGTGGTTAAAACCAGCATGGGGAAAAGTAATTCCATCTCGTAATATTCCAACATGTTATAGTCTTGTTGGGTGGAGCATGTTTCTCTCTCTCATTTTCTTTCTTTTCTTTTTTTAATCCTGACAATCTGTCATGTCCGTTCTGCAGTCACCCAGGGTGAAGGATGGATCTCAGAATTTAGAGGTGAGTCCAATCATGGTGGACAAGACCCCCAAAATCCCTATTTTCTTCATGATGTTTGTAGGCAGAGATCCGCATGACGTGTGTGTGTGTGTCCTTGTTGATGTCAACGGAAGCCGCAAGCTGATTGGTGCACGTGTCTCTCGTGCCCTGTAGATTTTCCCGCCCACAGGTGGCTCCACCGGTCACCTGCGGCCCTCTGGGGCGGCACCGCCGCAGGACAGCACTCCCAGTGTTGGCCAGGTGGGGGGGGATCCCATGCTGCTGGTCCCCACCCAGGCCCCCAGCCCCTCACATGGACCCACGGCCCAGGTGGAAACACTCTGCAGTGAACGCTTCCATGACACAGTACTAAAAATGACATTCGATTTAGAACCTCTGGCTTTTACAATTTTATTTTATTTTAATCTTTATTTTTTTAAATATATTATTTAACCAGGAAATTACTCATTGAAAGTGTGCTGGCCAAGACAGGCAGCAGAACAATTAACATATTTACATACATATAACAATTTACAGTGAAAGTAATTATACAATTACAGGATCATAACATTAACAGGATCATAAAATATGTACATTTTCATCAATGTCCATCGCAAGTCAAAAACATCAGTGAACGTGAACTATTATGTACCTTCCCAGTACCCGTACACAGGGGAGAATGAACATATATGGTAGCACAAGTTACACCTTTTAAGTAACATTGAAAAAGGTCTAGCGCCTTCCATAATGGTGTCGAGGGAATGGCGTTAACAAACAGCGGTAACAGGGGGTTACAGTTAGAGTTTACAGTTGGTGTCCACAATAGCATTCGTTAGCAGTAACAGTTTGTTACAGTTACAGGTTACAGTTGCTGTCCACACAAAGGCGTTAACTGTTAGCAACATGGAATACAAAGGTGGAACAGATTGCATAATTATCCCCACTTGGTTACAGTTAGAGTTGGCGTCCACAATGACGTTAACAGTTAGCGGTAACACTTGGTTACAGTTGGCGTCCACAATGACGTTAACAGTTAGCGGTAACACTTGGTTACAGTTGGCGTCCACAATGGCGTTAACAGTTAGCGATAACACTTTGTTACAGTTAGCGTTGGCGTCCACAATGGTGTTAACAGTTAGCGGTAACGCATCACGCCCTAACGTAGGTCAGTGTTGTGTTACTGCTGCCTGTAACCTGCCCCACTCTCTCTCATGTGCCTTCCTAGGAGCCAGCTGCCCCCAGTGTTCCCATCAGCCTGGTCCTGAGGCTGAGGAATCTGAAGAAAGAGCTCAACGACATTCGCTTTGAATTCATGCCTGGCAGAGGTGCGTCCCACCACGCGCTCTTATCTCCACGCCAAGCGGCGCGCTTCGGTTTTGGGAGCTCATGTGACCGGTCTCCCACTTTCTCCCCCAGACTCGGCTGATGGGGTATCTCAGGAGTTGGTCTCTGCCGGCCTGGTGGATGGGAGGGACTTGGTCATCGGTGAGTGTGACGGGATGCAGTATTGCATGTTCCAGCATTACATTATACACGACATTAGACAAGAGGCGCTATAGAAGAGACATGCCGCTTAAGAAATCAGGATAGCAATTAATGACAGTATTAATTATTTTTAGTTTACATCTCATTAAATTCAACTAAATGACTCATGTTGTCAGCAAAGAGTGCCTTCTCTCTGATGTTGGTACAGTCTGAACCTGGTGCACTGTTTGTTTTAATTGTTAATAAAATCTGAGCTCTGAGGCTTGGGTATGTATTCTTAAAAGTAAAGTAAACTATTGCATGCTAATTGTAAGCTAATATGTTTTGTCAAATTCACCTAATATCTCCTCGCATTTCGCTCTCTTACCGTTCTCTGTGCGTGTTGAAAAAATGATCTGATAACTTCTACACAGGCCTGGCTCCTTAAATAGGAACACAAACAAAGTGGCGATAATCGCTCGCATCAAGCGTTAGCAAGCGTTTTCGAGAATGACTAACCCTGCCTTTTTAAATACCATAATCAATGTACCATCATTAGCTTCTCCTATGACCGCAGACTTATTGTCTGCTTTATCTCACGTTCAGTCGCTGCCAACCTGCAGAAGATAGTTGACGACACACACAACAACAGAAATGTGACTTTCAAACTGGTAAGTGCACAATAAATGATTGTTTTCTTCTAGCTAGTTTAACTGGTGCAACTGTAAGGATTGTGTTATTACTGACTTGTGGACGTTCCTCCCCCACCACCTGGTCAGGCATCTGGCTTGGAGGAGTCCGAAATTCCCGATGATGTTAAACTCGTAGGATTCGCGCAGCTCAGCATCAGTTAACTCACGTGGAGCTGACAAAACAAGACAGCAACGGACGATATTGCACAGCTGCGTTAGTACTCAATTCCAAGAAACCACTACTGCCAAAGCGAGGAGGGGGAGGGGTTGGGAGCACGGGCAGGAGTGTGAAAGCTACGGCAGGCATGCATGCGGACCACATAAGGAATGGCGCCCAGCTCGACACAGGAATCACACTCAAAATGTTTACGGCACGCCTATGAGTGGAGGGGAGAGGACGGACGCAATCGGCTATCATCGGCTTTCTATGGACTCGTTTTTTTTATTTTGTATTATTCTTTCTTTCTTCATAAGCACAACCCGAATCAACTCCTGCCAGTACTGGAACCAATTGCCTTTTTTTGTCTTTGTTTTTACCTTTGCCACAGAAATCAAGAGTGTTAGGCTGCCTTTAATTGGCACTTTATTCCACTGTATTCATTTAGGTAGAGTCGGGCCTTAATTAGCAAAGCTAAAGATTGTACCCATCTGATTGGAGACCAATTTAGTCCACATTATTGGTTGCATGGAGTAGAGACCCAGTCCCTCTAAAAGCTGACAAGAAAATGTCACACAGGCTTCAAGGTACACGCTTCGATTGTGTTATAGCACCCCAAAGAACCCCAGATTTCCTCCCCAGCTCACGGGGCTCTAGGGAAGGGGCAGGGGGATGTTGTGAGCATATGAGAACTGTAGGGGGAGGAGCAGAGAGCGGTGTGCGAGAAGGGAGAGTTGTCAATCAGACGGATAATTCCAGACACAAATCGAGGAGTGTACCAGGTGAATTAACTTTGCTGTCTTTTTTTATAATTTTTTTAAATTCATGTTTGTTTTGAAGAAAGAAGCAAATTTAGCTAAATATTCTTTGCAAGTCGGCTTTTGCCAGTAACTCTGAATGACTTCATTCAGAGTTACTGTGCAGTGGGTTTTGTCACAGAGTAACCAAAGAGTTTAGACTCTGTACAGATGATGGTATTGTGTATACAAGTAACAGAAATAGCTCTGCTCTCTAGTGGAAGCAGTTGTCAGCTGACTTCTCCTGAGCTTGTTAATGACAGGGTGGTTTTTTATTTTAGACCTACCTATTCTTTTTTTTGTCTTATACTATGCAATAGTTTTTTTTTCCTCTTCACGTCTGTGAACACTGGTTGTTGGTAATAAATATATCTTGGGGATAAGATCAACAATTTCAGAAAACATATAAGTAACGCAGGAGTTCATGAATGGTCAACAGGAACAGTGTCGGCTTTGTGGAGCCATGGTTGGCATGCGATTCAATATTAAGTTTCACCTTGTCTTTAAAAAAAAAAAAAAAAAACTCGATACACAGACAAACCCAGGTTATGCTTCATCCTTACTTGCCCTTGATTTCTTTTCTTTTAACTCCCAAATAGCAAATTTAGTTGGCAATGTGTCCTGAATGCTGATTGTGACAGCAGCCCCTGAAGACGGCAAACTTTATAATTCAACAGTTCTGGAACTCTACTGGCGGTGTGTGCATGGCTACTGGACAAAGCAAAATGCAGTTAAAATCTCTCAAGATGTTTGCTTCTCAGTTTTAATCACTAGACAGATGTAGTGGTTGATGCTTTGGTCTTTGTGCTTTAATCTTCACAAACAAATTGTCGTTTCACTCCCAGTATAGCTGTATGGTTGTTTAGTACCATGTGCAAGGACTGTGAGAGTTCAGGTACTGTTATACATTAAATGGTGTATTTAAAGATATTGTATTTCAATATGTATGTATGACAGCAATTCATGCACTGTCTGTTAAACACCATGAGGTTTGTATGCATTGTTTGAATACATTTCATATTGTAAATGAGAATTGCTGCTCAACATTAGTTATTTTCCCACTGTTGGCCTTTATGTTTAAACATTACTAATGCACAAATAATTTGTTAAATTGGCACCTTATTGATTTGTTAACATTAGCATAAAAGGGGCTTGTAATCATATTGTGCTTGATTGTATATGATATACAGTTGTTTTCCAGTTCCTTTTACCTGAAAGTGAATCCATGTTACAAGATGGATGGCATTAAAATCATGCTGGTATGATAGTTTCAGATGATTGTCACCTGGCCTTTTCTTAATAATTTTCCTTTTTTTAAGTAATCATTATTTTCATTGTATTTTACCATAATTGATTGGAAAAAAATGTCTTAACAAATAATTAAAAATTGAAGAAAGTTTATAAAGACATGAAAATAATCAGAAACCTAAATTACATAAATGAAAGGGGCATTTGTGATTACATTATAGAATTGCTGCCATACAAGACATTTACTGTTGGAAGTTGTCAACAAGTAATTTTGAGTAGCTGAATAAAGTCACATGATGCTATTCATATACAATATAACGTTTTTTTCTTTTCTTTCTTTGATAGTATTTGAAAGTGAGCAGGACACAAAACAGTATTGGATGTAGGGAGTATAAGATTCTGAATATTGTGTATATACAGTAGTAATAGAAAAGATATACTGTACATACACACAGTATAATGCAGCTATGAGGTGGTCTTATGGGTATTACTGCAGTGTCTCCTCGCTGGGTGGAAAGTACATAAATCAAAGAGAACGCAAATGATGCAGATGTCCAGATATTTACTTTAATATTCTAAATGTTTAATGCAGGACGTGGGATAGCCTTCTGTCTCAAGCATGCTTACAGGTAAAAGAGGCACATTGGGGATCGCATCCACAAAGTTTTGGGCAGTAGGCTGCCCTGCTAAATGCTAGACGGCTAGACCCTTAGCCTCGCGAGATCATATGGTCTCGCGGGTCTTCGGTTTCATTTCGCCGTGTGACGACAATTCCTCTGGCATGTCAGGTTAGACTATCCTGCCTCAAGCTATTCCTTCTCTAGCACGAGCAAACCCAATTATTTTGGGTGATCTCAGTTCCAGGCCTACTTCAGTATGGTAATCTTGCCCATGGTGTAAACTACCATTCTAAATCCCACTGCCCTGCTAGACCTGATATTCAGATTATCTACTGTTATTATCTGTTCTGCAGTGTGTTCCCATCTTCTGGATCTACCACCACCATTTTTATTTGACTGTCGTTTATAGGCCTACTGTTGCACGACGTTCGTGGCAAGTGGCTTTTCCATTCCCTGGAGGATCCTCCTTGGATGCCACAATAGTCTCAGCCCCGTTCATTCGCGCATTCGCTGTTGACTGTTCCGTAAGTAATGGCAGGCTCTGCGAGACTAACATCAAACCAAACACTAGATGGCAGCACATTAACACCAAATGAAATGAACTGGGCTGTGGCGATTGCGTCCGTAGTCAAATACGCCTGCATATCACCTGTTTCATACCGTTGTCACCAGGACCGTCTTGTTACATACTGTATTTATTTATCTTCAATCTTGACCTTTTTTTATTTCATTTTTTTTTGCTGCTTGAGATTTTTCCAACAGCATTCTGCTTGCTAGAATCCTCACAGCCATTCATTCCCTGAAACACTTAGTTGAATCTTCTATTTTTTTGGACTGAAAACCTGGTTTGATTTCTTTACTGTCCTCCCTCTAGGAGTCTAGGACTCTGTATCTCAACTTGTTCCTATTTATCCTCAGAAACCTATAGACCTGTCTCCATTCCTTCCCGTGGCTGCAGCCATAAGCAGTATCTCAAAAGCAATATCTTTAAAGGTATAGAGACAATATGCGCACACAAAGAAATGGTAGCTTTTGCGTGCATGCAAGTAAATTCAGTCAATTCTTTTGGAATTCTGTTATGAAAGTATGCCAAAGTCAAGATAAGTCTGCTCAGTTTGTGTCTAAATATCTTGTCACAGCATCCTCTTGATTCTTGCGTCTCAATGCATGTCAATAAATCGTGCATGCCGTTCAGGCAGGCCAAGGAGTCGAGCACAGACCATAATCTCAATCATGATCTGATCTCAATCAGATGGCGGCTCATCTGATCGCCTAGTTGCCATGCTTAATACCACTTTCTAAATTCGTTCATGTGCCTTATTTAGGATACATTTACCTTAGCAAGCCCAATATCACCACTTACTCTGCAAGCCCCGTTGCTACTCGCCTCCACCACAGCTCCTCCTTTCATGCTGTGTCTTGCTTGTTGTCACTGATGCTTGCTCTGTTCTGTAACATACTAGGGGCCGGTGTTTTGCAGCTTTTTCTGGTTTTCCATCTACTGTAGATATGCACATAAAAAGATTTATTTGGCCACATTGTCAAATATACTTTGTTATATTGGATATTGTAAATAACATTTTCTTTTGGTGGTCCTGACTGAAATATGAATCCTGCCAACACTTTGAAGCAGAATGTAATCTGAGTAATGAATTTTTTTTATGTTTATAAACTAGGTGGGTTGTCTATAGAGAAAGCTAAATTTTTCTTTGACACTGTGACCATGAAAATGTGATCCTACGTGTTAACTAATTAAATGTTTATTCTGTCAAGTCAGATTATTGAACCTAATGTTTGACAGGGAATTTTTAGAGCTCAATGTGATCGTCACACTGAGATAAGATAAATGTGATAACTATACAACCTGAGTCAGTATAAAATAGTTTATGGAATTTCTAAATACAATACATTTATTGTTTTCGCCCATTTAGTTCTATATTACATATACTAGATTATGTAGCCTGGATATAATGTAAAGAGATATTCATTTTCAATTTAAATGCTATAGGATACTGTATATTCCATATAGCATAAAAGTTGATGATTTGAACTTTGTACTGCATAGGCCTATCTGATGACCAATACCAAAGCTCTGTCCATTGTTAGTGCATAATATTCTGACTGTAAGCATTGCTGCTCGGTAAACAAGGACATTATATTCATCTGATGACCCACTATGATGCTCTATGAGGATGATGACTATATTATTTAGTAATGTTAAACATTAATTGATTTCTTTAAATGCTTCTGGAAACATTAATGCCCTCAACATGGCTGATTTTGGACAAATCGTAAAGACCATTGGAGAATTTGGGTTATTCCAAAAGGTCATTCTTTTTGTGCTGTGCTTTCCAAATCTTCTTATATTTTTTCACTTTGCAAGTGTGCTCTTTGTCCAGTCTGATCCGAAGCGGCACTTTAACACCAACTGGATCCTCAGAAATGATTCCATCTTGAGCAGCTGAACTTGACGGTGCCACGGGACAACGATGGAGCCTTCAGTCGGTGTCTGATGTTTGTTCCTGTGGACTGGAACATTGAAGCTATAAGGCAGTTTGGACTTAATGAGACCACACAGTGCCACAATGGATGGGTGTATGACAAGACTCTGTACGAGTCCACCATAGTCACTGATGTAAGTTGGAGTTTTTAAGAATATAAGTGTTGCCTCAATGCTTTATTAACTGGTCATATTTAACTGTTTTCCCTAGTTTAATCTTGTTTGTGACAAGCCCTATAGTTCAACTTGCATAGTTGACATTAATGGCTGGTATTCTCATTGGTTCTCTGTTATTTGGACCTGTAGCTGAATCATAAGTGTTACATTTTTATTTCCTGTTTTTTTTTTCTTCTTTTTTTTGCACCAAAACACAGTGATTGTTTCATCTGACTTTGTTATACTTCCTCCAGATTTGGCCGCAAAAGGGCAACACAAGTTCCAGTGATTCTCATGTTAATAATTATGATAACAACCGGAATGTCTCCCAACTTCTACTTTTATTTAACAAGCCAATTTGTAGCAGGTGTTGGATATGGAGGTTTTCGCCTGAACAGCATTGTACTAGGTACAATTTGTTTATCATCTGGACATGGAGCATACCTGGAAAATAGTAGTAAAAACGTGCAGAAACATACAATATACACTTAAATGTTTTAAATATATCTACTATTGATACTATTTGTAAATATTTGTATCATATTTTTTAATGAGATTTGTAGTTCTAGGCTGAATTCTTTTTGAAGGTTAATCTGTAATTTAAGTGTTTTTTTTTTCTTCCTTTTAGCAACTGAATGGGTTGGGGTGACAAAAAGATCACTTGGAGCTTGTGTGAGTCAGATATTTGGTGCATTAGGACAATGTGTGCTTGCCGGCGTCATCTATTTCATTCGTAATTGGAGACTGGCCCAGTTGGTGATGGCAGTACCATTTGTAGCGGTCGCTATTTCAGTATGGTATGTCATTTTCACATTCCTTAAATTTACTACACCATCACCACAACTGTATTATATTCTAATCTATTCTATTCTATTCTAATCTGTTCTATTCTATTATTTCAGATAACACTTTTAAATGATCTTTTTTTTTTTTCTTCTACCAGGTTTATTCCGGAGTCAGCAAGATGGTTAATGGACAGAGGAAGGACAAATGAGGTTAAACATTTGATTCTCAAGGCAGCAGCAATCAACCAACGTACAGTTCCAGACTCTCTTCTGGAAGGTACAGAAATAATTGATTTTAGTTCAAACATTTTTGAATTGTATTATTAAAATACAGTAGTATATACCTTTACACTAGCGTGTTGCTTGCAGACAAAAGATCTATTAACATATGACAAAACTAACTAAAACCTCAATTACAGATTGATGAGAAAAAGACAGTAGAGATTGGTGGACTAAGAGTTCTTCTCATTTCACCAATTCTTAGGAAGTATTTCTTAACATTAACATTAGCATGGTACGATAACTACTTAACGGTGCTGTGGGGCATAACTATGGAAAGCTGGGTAGCATAACTTGCACATACATGTTATAATATATTAAGATATCAAAGAGGATTTTGAGCAGAGCAGAAGATGATACATCCTTTTGTGCAAATTATTTTATTTTAATGCTTTTATTTTACTCTTGTATAATGCATTAACATGTTTTAATACTTACAAAGCCAGGCAGTTGCTATAAACCAGATCAAATGTATTTTATTTATTTATTTAAACATAAAGCATAGCAATGTTGTCTGCAATGTGTCAACATAGTGTATTGCATAGTATATATGCACTGTTATAAAAATAAACTTCATAATAAAAAATGTTTTTGCATTACCATGGATCAAATTTCTTTTACATATAAAATTATATCATCAGATATTTATAATCCATAATGTGTTTGTTAGAAACTTGTGTATGCAACTAATTAATAGTGTGCAGTAAAGAAAACATTTAATGTATCCATGTCATAAACTTTAAAGATGACTAAACATTGTTTAATTTCTGCGCATTAGAAACAGTTATTCAACATAACAAAATCAAACAGTACTTACAGTATGGTTATTATATTATTCTATCATTACATACTATTTAGCCAAGCAAGTCATCCATCCAGCTATTGTTTGTAGAGAGATCTTCTGCTATTTTATTGATATCACTTGACCCAAAAATATTCTCCATTGATTCACTTGCTTCAATTTGTTCCGATGTTACCTTATCAGCGAAAATATCAAGCTCTTCTGATGGGGTAGAGCTATCAAAACCCAGGAAATTGCTCGGTATGTTTGAGTTAGACTGACTGATTGGATGTATAGCAAGAGTATCTGCACTTTCATTAATGGCAAAGATGTCCTCAGGAATTCCAGACAGGTTACCATCTAAATTAATAGAGTTTCCATATTGATCTAAATTCTTAACACCATTTGGTGGAGTGATTACACTGCCTTCTGTGCCGAATATGTCAAAGTTAGCTAGCATTTCACTTGTCTGGGTACTAAAGCCAAAAGGGTTTGGGGCTTGCTGCTCATCTTGCCTTATGGGTGATTGTTCTATGGGTGCTTGTTCTGAGACAAATAACTGATCTGTGATGTTGACTATCTCTTGGTTTTTAACAGCCGTAATGTCTTCAGAGTGGAGCATGCTAATATTGTCTGCAGAAAAAACGACCTCCTCAGACTCTAATTGACCAAAAGGATCTGTGTTGTCTTGTGCGCACTCACTGCTCACTTGTGAAAACACACCATCAAGCAGCGAAGCTGTTCCTGAATCAGATGTTTCCAGCATTTCATTTGACGCCAGGAATGTGTTCTCAGCGCCCGTCCGCGTAATCAGTGGCTCAACAGGTGCAGAACTGACACAGTCTTCGAAGATGTTGAGCGGTACCTCCTGAACTATATCGTCTAAAATGTGTTTACCACTTTCCACTGAGCTTTGCCCATTGCTCATTAGGTCCACAGCTAAAGAGTCGCCCTGGGAGACACCTGCATTTTCATTGAGGAGAGACGCCATCTTGACCTCATCATTTTTTAACAGGGACTCTGTACTATCAGTCATGTCCTCAGTATTCTCTATCCCTGAGATTTTCACTGTGGTTATACTTTTGTCTGCAGTACAATTCATGGAGCTGGAATCAGTTGAGTTCAAATCATTATTTCTTAGGCCCCCTATTTCCACAGACGGGACATGAGATGTTTCGTCCTCCTTTGTTATTTCAGCTGGGCTTCCTTGTTGCACACCTTCAAAGGGTTGGTCTTCTGCTTGAACATTGGTTTCTTTTCTTTCTTCTTGCTTGGATGATATTGTTTCATCAGCTCTTTGCTCTGATGATGACTGAAAAAGCTTTCCCAGAATGCTGCTGGGTTTCTTCTTGTCGTTTGGTTCAACCTTGCTTGCTTTTTCATTGCTACCAGATGTGAAAAGCTTGGAAAGGGGACTCTTCCCTTTGGACCAGGAACCCATTTTTATCATTGGCTTTTCACGCTGTCTGCCAGTAAAACCCTTCAAAGATTCTGATTTCTCCACAACCTGCTTCTCATTACTGCTTGCCTGCTCTTTCACCAATTCAGTCTTTTCCAACAGATTTTCATTATTTTCAAGACTATTGCTAATCTGATATTCTGGTAGACTCGCTGAATCCTTCAGATTTAGCAACTTTTCTGATGTATTATCTTGTGTTTTTAATGGCCCAGTAACAGGCTCTTTGGTGTGAGTTAAATCATTGCCTTGTTCGTCATTTTGTAATTCATCATGTTTAAAGTTATCTAGAAGCCCATCTAGACCTGTATCATTTTCTTGGCTAGAAACCTGCAAAATCTCAAGACTGGCGTTCGCCTCAGGGTTCTCTGGGTTTGATGCATTTGTTGCCATACCCTTGCATATGTCTCCATATGGATTACACATTTCCTCACTTCCTAATTGGGTATTTGAGAACTCAGAGGACAGCGGTTTAGAAATGTCTATTGCCGTGTTACTTTTCATATTCTCAGATTTATCAACAGGTGAGTGTTCACTTTCCTCTGCAGAATGGTATTCATCTTGTGCCAAATTCAGCTCAGAGTGCAGCGGGGCATTGTGAACCTCTACATTTAAAGCAAATCTTACTGTTTTTTGAGTTTTGGCGGGCAAACGTGTCTTTTCATTTGATATTACATCATTGCTCTTTAATGTAGATGGTGCTGATATTGCAGTTCCTTCTTTTGGCTTTGTGTGGGACATAGAAAAATCTACCACTGTTGAAGAATTGTTCACATTAAAAAGCGCTATTTTGTTTGAAACGCTCCATGGTTTTGTTTCCACTGGAGACGATGCTAAACCAGCGGTTAGTGATTTTTCACTAAATTTTGAGTTGGAAGCGGCTGATGATACATTCTCTGTCAAAAAATGTTTTCCCTTTCTCTCATTGATCCCAGATATGTTCTTATCAACGGAATACCTCTCTAAATTGGGAGCAGTAAATGCTGCTGTTCCTATGTCATGTTTTTTGTTTTTTTCACAGGATGGCTGTCTGATGCCTTTTGTATTGTGTTTCTCTGGTGACCAGTTAAAATTCAGCTTGCCCCTAATATCACGTTCAATGTTGTTTGTGGTTTCTTTTGCAGACTTTGTGGTAAACACATTAGAGAAAGACTCTTCTGTACTACTAGGAGTTTTTAAATTGCTCTTTGTTTCTTTAAGGGTTATCTTGCAGTCATCTGGTTCATCTTTTTCAACGTTTTTCTTAAGCCAAAGGTCTTTGTGTTGTGTGTGCCCAAATCCTTCATCATAATTTCCTTTTCTTTTAAAAAGTTGTTGGTAGTGAAAAATACAGTAGAATTCTCCATAAAGAGATGAATAGTTGTGAAGGCTGCAATTACAAAATATAAATATATTTACAAAAGGAAAATGTTTAATAATATAGTAGCTTATGATTTTCTGATAATGTATTCTAATTTACACTGTGATGTTTAAAATCTCACCTTAGCTTCTTTTTACAGTGTTTACAGCAGAAACAGAAGTTGTGCAGGATACATTTATTGGCCATCATTTTCTCCACTGGGTAGACAGGCATCAAACAAGCTGAGCACATTTCTTTATTAGATGACTGGAACTGTAATAATAATAATTTAAATGTAGGCTAAAAATACATACATACATACATACATACACACACACACACAAACACACCTATTTTCTGTCACTGTGAAAATTATTCAAAACAATCCAATACTTCTACAATAGTACACCATCACAATAATGCTTTTGCTTTTATTTCTCATCAATATAGATGTCATTTGTATTTTATTAAAATACATTATTTTCAAAAATTCTATCTGCATGAGCATTACAGAAGGGTGTGTAAATAAATGCTATTACCAGACAAACTATTCCTAATAGTTATTGCTTATCCAGACCAGAGCCATGGAAAGAGAGAGTTACGCCAGCGGAAGTTAGACATTCTCATGGTTCATGAAGAGGCTAAACCCACAGCACAACAGCCCCAGGAAGTATATATATATATATATATATATGCACACACACACACATACATACAGATATATTATATATATATATATTCATTTTTTGGTAATTAGTAGTCAATAAATGCACCTATTTACTCTTAGTACTTTTAGTATTTAGGCTAACTTCCAGGAACTATTTTGAGGCTCCACAATCCGCCACTGATGTAAAAAAACTGTAATTTGGAGTGAACGGAGGTGACGTGACTCTCTCTTTACATGGCTGTGGTCCAGACTAGAAACTTTGAACAGCCTGACAGTCTGATCATTGATGGTTATTAATTTATATTTGGTATTCAACTATTAATATCAGATAACAGAAAATTGTGATGTTGGACACATTTGAAATGCGATGACATTGTTAAATCCTGTAATGTATGAGATATTTTTTAATTCAGGCAGTGTACAGGATACTCTAGTTGTCAGTAAGAAGGTTGTGGGTTTGAGCCCCCAGTTGGCCTACCCATAAACACTATTTGAGCAGGATTCCTTATCCTTCTAATGTAATTCTACTCCTACATTGCTCCACTAAATTGTAAATGTGATTTTATAATGATTTCACAAATGTGTTAGTTGCATGCGGTATGATAAAGAGTATAACAACAGTTATAATTTCAAACATATTTTAATCTTTGTTATAACTTAATTGAAAAAAGTATCACTACATTGTTGAACATTAATAAAAAGAAATAACATTAAATGCTTACAAAAAACCTATATGGCATTTTTTTATAGTCCACATAGGATTTAATTAGAGGATGAATTGTTGATGTTAAGATAACTGACAATCAATTTTCAATGAAAACATAAATACATAATAGGAATAAATGAAACAGTGGCATTTCAGTACTTTTCAGTTGCTGGTTGACTAAATGTTACAAAAACAGCACCTTCCTCTTTGGTATTGGCCAGCACATTTTCTACAAAAGGATGCTGAGATCTTTTTATCACTGGAGATGCTATTACTTCATATCTAGTTGGACCTTCAAACATTGCAGATGTTTTACTGTCACGCTGCTTGCTGACATATGTTGAGGTTTTGGAGGAAACAAAAGAGTTGCCAAATGCGTCCTTTTCTTCATATGTTTCACTGACTGTCTTTGTACCAATTATTCCAACAGGAGCATCTGGAACAGTTTTCACCTCAAGTACGCTGACTTTGCGTTGTGCGCTGGCAGGATCCTGACCCCCTTCATTGTTCTCTGCTTCTTTAGGTTTAAATGTTGAGTTGAGCAACTTTGGGTTTTCTGTTGTCTTTCTGGCTGCAGAGTGGATGGAGATGAATGATGGTGAAGATGGGGCACTGGACTGTCTGATTAGCACCTTTTTACACACTTGTGTGGTAGCACTATTTGGTGGTTTTGACACATTTGTGGCTGAATCGTCTTTCGTGCCTACTTGAGTCGATTCTTTTTGGCCTGGTTTAGCTTTGCTTGACACAATGCTGATTTTCTGGATGTTTTTGGCGGGTTGACAGCATTGCTCAGACTTCAAAGATTCATCAAACAGTCCTGACAGACCTGCAATGTCCGTTTCACATTTCAGATTAGAGACTGAGTACAAAGCCTTTTTAATGGCCTCTTCAATGTCAATTAATTTAGCTATAGTCTGTTCCTTCAGATGCATTATTTCTTTGCTTGCCTTTTCGAGATCTTCGAATGCAGTCTCAACTGAGGAAGTGCTTTCTACCTCATCATCATGTGTTTCTGTTACATTATTTTCACTACAACTCTGGTTAGCATTTCTACTTGGTGTTACTATCCAAGCAGGCACATTCTCATACAATGTCTTCAAGTTGCTAACATCTACATCAACAGTCTCTTCCTCTATCTCTTGTACTTGAGACAGTATTGTCTTGAGTTCTTCCCGTTTCCTTAAATTTTCAAAAATCTCTGTTGCCGCTTTTACATTTCCCTTAATGATTTCCTCTTTGTGGACAGAGAGTCTCTGGCGTCGCTGATCTTCTGTCTCCTTTGGTTTTTTTTTTCTGAGAACAACTCTGTCCCCGGATGGTTGTTGGTTGTCATTGTGAATGTTTTCATTCATTGGATTAAGTGGAATGTTGGGGGCGGTAATCTGCAAATCAGTTGTTCTGTTTTGTTGGTTGGGAGTGCTGAGATTTTGGTGTTGAGATTTGATTTGGTTTTGTATGACTGCTTTATTAGTCTGTTTTTCTTGGATAATATTTTCGGTTCCTACTTTTATTTTCTTAGAGGACACTGGGACTGTGGTGCCCTTCTCTCTATTGCCAAAATTCTGTAGAGCAGCCTTAAAACCCATATTCATTTCATTTCTGGCATCTTCGGCATAGGTCTGAATGCACATTTGTATTTCCTCATGTGCATTTATTTTCTGTACAATATTCTTATCAATTTCTATTTTAGTGCCATTTGAATTAATCAACGTGATATCCTGTCCTGGTGTATCATTCTTAGTTTCTTCAGTATTTGAGCATTCCACTGGAATTTCATTATTAGCAGTCATACCCTTTGAGATATACATAGTTTCCTTTGCAGATTTCTGTTTACATGTCTCTTTGTTTGGTATTATTGCCCTATACATTTCTTTGGATTTGTGTGAAGCTTGAATGGACGGTTTAACGGACGGTTTCATTATTGGTGCAACCACAGTTTGGGCTTTAGGGATTTCTGAAGCAAATGACGGTTTGCTACTCTGGTCATCAACGGTTGATTTCACCCATTGTGGCTTTGGTGGCAGAGCTGGCTTCGGTTCCTGCGGTTTCTCACGTACTTTTTGTGGTAGCGGAGGTGGCGTAACACATTCAGGACTTGGGGAATTTGAGTTCCCAGTTAACATCGCAACAGTCCTACGGGTTGGATTCTGTGCAAAAGGTGCCGGTTCTTCATTAGTTACTGAAATTGAAGGGGACAATTCAGCGTCAGTTGTAGGCATAGATACTACAACACTCTGCTTTTGAACTGTCTTGCTGTCACCTGAACAAACTCTGCCTGAATTCCTGTATATCATGGCAGCTTTAAAGTCTCCTTTGGAGACATTTATACTAGACCTCTCGAGAGATTGCAGAGCCCGCTCCACGTCACCCCTTACAATATTCTCCTTCTCTGGGAGCTTTTGCTCCATTGCTGCACTCTGTAAAGATATAATTGCTGCCTTTACATCTCCTTTGATAACGTCTGCATCTTCCTCTGTCGTCTGAACATCACACTCAGTGTTTACAATAGTTGGTAGTGAGTCTTGTGTACAATTATTCACTACAACAGTTTTTGGCGTTTCACCCTGATGGCAAGCCTGAAAGGTAACATCTCTTTTCTGACCCTTCACTGCATCACTGACCTTTTTATACGTTTCTTTGATCTGCTGGCTTCTGAAGTAAGATGGTGACGTCTGCATTACCGTTGAAGAGCTTTCTTCCGCTGCTGAGACATTGACATTGTATATTTTTCCTGGAACAATTACTTCACGTTCCACATGCAAGCTTTGGTTCTTCGCCATTTCAAGAGACTTCTTGGCCGCTTTTACATCTCCAGATATAATTTCTTCCCTTTGTGTTTGGCTTCCCTCTACTTCGGGGGTTTCAGTTGACAAGTTCATATCATATATAGTTCCTGGCTTTACCACTTCACGCCCAATGTGCATGCTCTGTTGCTTTGCACGCTCTAATGACTGCATTGTTGCTTTGATGTCACCGGCCACTACCCCCTCTTTTTCCACCATGACGGGTTGCTTCCCTGTAAGTTGTTGCTTTGCTGATAACACATCCTCGCCGATTATGTCTTCCTTTGTGATTGAATTGTCAACACTGGAGCAGCACTCAGATGAAAACACTTTCTTGGCGTTTTTAACATCCCCTGGTAACACATCAGAAATGGTGCGTTCCACCTGATCTTTTTGCTGATAAAGGCTTCTCTTTGCTTCTTTGATATCCCCATGCACAATTTCAATGTGGTCTTTGGGTGGAAGGCTGTGGTCAGTTTCACCTTCTGATTCATCAGTTTGAAGACTCATAAGGTGCTGTAGATCTCCTTTCTCGATACAAGTTTTGTATAGGTTCACATTACCTTTTTCATTTTCATCTACTTTATAAGAAGAAGATGCAGTCCTCTGATTACTGGCAGTAGCTAAGAGATTTCCAATCGTAGACTTCACATCTCCCTTTTCAATTTCTTGACTCTCGGTTTTGGTCTCACAGTGGCTAATGAGTGAATAAACTGTCATCTCACCTTGCCCCCCCGCAGACTCTTGCATTATGATCCCTTTTTTCATATGTTTACTTTGGAAAGACAAACAAGAATCAATCGTCTGGACAATGTTTTGTATTCTTTGATCCTTATCCAAATTATCAGATGAGGGTGGCTTATTGTCTGGGAGTTCTACAACTGTGATGTTTACTTTGCCCTTCTCTATCTCTCTAAGAAGAGTAACCTGGGGCTTCAGGCTTGGTTTATATATTAACTGCAAGACAATGTTGTGGATATTTCCCTCAACAATTTCCTCCTTCTGGATTTGCACACACTCTTTGCTACCAATGTGGTATTTTGCCATGTTAATATTAATACTATCAATTGCTTGTATTATGATGCCACTGGAGTGAATTTGTTCCAGCTGGCAGAGGTGGGTAAGTGTGTCGGCAACACTGTTGACTGTGATTTTGTCTAGAGGAGTGGTTTCAAAAAGCCAGGTTGTGGTCTTCACATCTGCCTTTGGTCTGTCCTCTTTAACAACATGCGCTGATGCATTATCAGTATGCTTGATTTTGTCTATTGGCTGTGATTCAAAAAGCCAAGTGCAACGTTTGACATCTCCCTTCTGGTTATCTTCCCTGTGGACAGTATTTACCATACATTGCTCCTGGGGTTCCCCTTTGAGACCATCAATGGCTTGATTCTCAAAGAGCCAAGTGGAGGTCCTGACAGCACCCTGCTGGAAATCAGTGACACTAACCATTCTCACATACTTTTTTTGGCCTGACTGCTCAGATTCAAAAATCTGTTTACTGAGTTCTACATTACTGCTACCAATGTCCTCTACAGCCCTAACAGAGGGCTCCTCTTGACTGGTGAAGGAGTCCAGAGGCTGTGTTTCAAACTTCCATCTGGCTGACTTGACATCCCCTTTTTTAATGTCTTCTTGGGTGACCGCTCGGATAACATAGACCTCATTCTCTGCCTTGATGGCGTCAAGTGGCTTTGTCTCAAACATCCACCTGGCTCCTCCTACATCACCACTCATGACCTCCTCTTTCTTCACAGTGGTTACCTCATGATATTGTCCTTCCTTGTCTCTGATAGCGTAAAGTGGCTGGGATTCAAACATCATGGTGCTGGACTTTACATCAACATTGCTTACAGGTTCTTCCACACAGACTGACTGCTTCTCAAGAGGTTGATCGTGGATTTCATCCAGTGAGAAGGTTTCAAATATGAACCTTTTGTGGTCGACATCACCGCTTGTGACATCATTAATTAATTGAGTGTTCGTGTTCTCCTCCTTATTGATCATGTTTATAGGATGGTTCTCAAACAGCCAGGTGAATTTATGAACTGATCCTTTCTGAATGTGTTCATCCTGGTCCTGTTCATTTAATGCTGTCACCACCTCTAAACCTATTTCATCAAGTGACTGGGATTCAAACAGTTCTTTGACGCGTGAGACATCTCCAGACTGAACATCTACCTGGCTGACATATCTTGCGTCCTGTTCCATGTTTGGATCTTTCTTTATTCTGTTCAAATATTCTGTCTCAAAAAGATGTTTCACTGTTTTCGCACCAACCTCTGATTTTACAGAATCCTGTATGGTGCTACATAACTTCAAATTTTGCTCCTCACTGTCTTTGATACTGTCCAGTGTCTGTGATTCAAAAAGCCATGTGAAGGACTTGACATTGGTGTTCTCAATAGCTTCTTTATCATGAACAGATTCAGATTTGATATGCAAAATATCCACTGGTTGTGTCTCAAACAACCACTTGCAGGTCTTTACGTCACCTTTACAAGACTCTTCCGGCTCTTCAGATGTATGCTGCTCCATTGGGTTGAACTTGGAATGGACACCATAAATTGTCTGGGTCTCAAAAAGCCACTTTGCCATCTTGACATTACCCACTGCATCTTCCTCTCTGGTAATGCCTTTGATTACCTCAACATTTCTGTTACCGTCTTCAAATTGACCCAAAGGCTTAGTCTCAAACATCCACTTGTAGTTTTGGACATTCCTTTTGATTACCTCCTCTCGACTGACTGTGGTGACCTTGTGGAGATGTCCAGAGCCGTCTTTTATAGCATATAAAGGAGTTGTCTCAAAAATGTTTTTATTACCTTTCACATTTCCCACTTGGATATCTTTTTCCTGTGTTTGAGTAATCTGTTCATCAGAATGAGCAATGTTGCTGAGAGGAATTGTTTCAAAAAGGTGTTTAAAAGACTTAACATCACCTTTCTCAATTTCACATTGTCCAACTGAGGTACTCTCTGTTGTACTGTGGTTTTCAAACATCTGCTTTTTACCCTTTACTGCTCCTTGTTCATCTGCAGAAATGGTAATTTTCTTCAAGCATCCAAGTTCATAGGTATCATCCAGTGTCTCCATGGGTTTTGTTTCAAATAGCCACATTGAAGTCTTCACATCACCCCCAATTATTTGTATCTTTTCCAAAATGATTTCTGGAGAATCGCCTTTCAGGACTGCCAAGGGTTGCGTCTCAAAGAGCTTCCTTTTGTTTTCAACATCAACATCTTCCCCACAGTCTGCCAATGTTCCTTTAAATCTGTCTAATTCTTTTCCTTTTTGTATCATATTAAATGGCTGTGTTTCAAACATCCACTTTTTTCTATCTACACCGTCACTCAGGCCTTCTTCCAGAGATATGCCCCGAATTATCTTTATCCCATCAGTTCCTTTATTGATAGTGTCCAAAGGCTGAGTTTCAAAGAGCCATCGAGCAGTGCTGATGTTGCTGCTCATAATTTCCTCACTGCAGATGGACCTAATCTTGTGGATATTGCCACTATTGTCTCTAATGGCACAACATGGTTCTGCCTGGAAGAGCTTTACAGTCTTCTGGACATCTCCCTTTTGCTCCTGGAGTTCAGCTGTAAGTTTCAGGAAGTTGTGGTCTTCGATGGAGTTGCAGCGCCCCAAATCACTTAGTGCGGTTGACTCAAAGAGCAGCCGAGCCTCTTTCACGTCACCTCCCTCGATAGGTTCTTTCAACACAGCTTCAACTAGTTCACCGTCATCTTTTTTTAGTTTGTTTAAGGCGTCTAACGGCTGGGTCTCAAACAGCCATGTCGCTGTTCGGACATCACCTCTGACTGAGTTCTGCCGTATACCGGTAGAAAGCGAGCCTGATATTTGCTCGCTACCGTCAAAATGCTCGAACTTGCTGGAGGTGCTGCGGACTTGCCCGCCTTTTAAGTTCTCCTCATTTAACAGCTTCTTGGTTGCATGTGGATCCCCAATGTTATCCAGGGTCCAATTCTCAAATATCCACTTCATGGACTGCACTTCGACTTGATATCCTGCATCCGCTGTTTCTGATGTTTGTGACATGACCTCCACTAGCTCATCGTCCACAATATCATTTAGGTTTTCCTTCAAGTCTGGATGAATGTGTTTAAAGAGTCGCTTTAGTTCTGTCTTCTGTCGTTGCTGGTAGAATGCTGAAAAGGTTTCTTTGGGTGGAGGCATGGGGAGTCCGCTTAAAGATGAGGGCCCTTCACAGTCGAGGGATCTTGGTGGTATTGGGGGAGGTGGGGGAAGAGAGATGTCATCGTCAACATGCGATATGTTGGAGACTGTGATTTGTTTGTCTGTGTTGGCCATCTTGAAATGAAAGATAGAAACAGGAGGAGTTCTGGTTATTCCATTGATGACAATTATATTAGGTATATATACTGCATGGTAAATGTTAAATGCTAGTGAATTTAGTAAGAGAAGCCAGACTTTACCTGTTTCCGTTTGTGTTTTTTCCCCCACCGCAAACATCTTCTATTACATCAGGGTTAGCAAAACACGTCATTAGTAGTTTGTTAAAATGTTCATAAATATTTGAATACCGTCATGTCCTGCAATCTTAGTTTGCTATTCAGAAATCAAATATAAATGATAACAAACGTTTAGTTGGGTTATCAGTGAAAATGGACTGCATAGGTTTCAAATGCTTCCTTTATTGTATTGTACCTGTGTTGTCAAATATTGTTTATGGCATTGTAGGTCAATGCCAAAGTCTGAATATTGTAGTATATCAACCATTAAACAAATTAATGTTTTACAGTCTTACTTACAACTATATCTCTACAGTCTCAGTTGAATGTTACCATACTTTTTTGTAAAAGTGTGGTAACCGCAAATAATAGTAATAATATGCTGTAATAGTTAACGTTAATAGGGTTAAATAAATAGCACACACTAAACAACACCCACAGTCTAGTGTTAGAGAATATAGTCTGTCACAATTACCTTACTGGCTTTAGTCTGGTTTCCTGAAGGCTTGATGAAGTCCTAAAGAAAAATAAAAAACAGTTAAGTCAAGATAATTTAGTAAATCAAATTAAAACACCTCAGATGAATGCATTTCTTTGAATAACATAATGCGCATCCAATGAATGAACAAACATTAATTCAAAAGAATCTGAATGGCATAATCTATTAATCAGTGCTGGTGTACTACTGTATGTATGTGAAACATATTTTTCTTCTGCACTGCTACAAATGACTGCTTTTGTCTGAACACTCCCCTACCTGAAACCCCAGTGTGTGTAGTGGGTAAAAGTAGAGGTATGCCAGGAACTCACTGGTTTTGCCGTGCGTCCTGTGGTGTCTGTAGCTGTCACCCTTGACAGGTAGAGAGCTGATCTGTCTCTCACTGAGATTGAGGGAGGCGTTCGGTCTTGGCCTGGTTTCACTGGGTTGTCTCTGTTAGTTATCAACTCTTGGATTCTCCTCTCATCTGTGACAGAATAAAGAAAATGCACAAAGAATATGTATGATTTTCAAATTCTCTTGAACAAAGAATAAAAATCATACAACAACTACGTTATCAATAACAGCACTTGAGTGACTGGAAATCAGTGACCTACATATCATGTTGGACTCAATGTGCATCAAACATCAGCCTCAGGTTTGTGTAGTTATAGTGTCGTTGGAGAGTCTTATCTCGTTCATGTTGTTGTGTCTATAACTGGTGGAAACTATGTAAGCACTTGTCATTAAGTAGTGATGACATGGGAGGATGTTTTTAGCTCACTAAAGTTTAGCACACCATTGTAACACACATACTACGATGAGTTAGGCTTTGATCCTAGTGGTAGGGAAGACAAATAACTCCACACAGCCTGCCAGTTGCCTGTGCTCCTCAGCAAACCGCATGCCATGGGCTGACTATGAAGGTCTGGTGTAAGAAAAGACCATCAACAGCAACTGCTTGCTCAGCTCAAGCAACCCCGATTGTTTGTGTGAGCTCTCTGCCGTCAACAGCTGACTAAAGCAACACCATCGCCCGACCGTATGGAAAATGTGAAAAGGATCTCTGTTAACTAAATGTTTGGGAATGTTATTCAACCTCTAGCTACTGTAGCTATGTTTCAATAATATGTCAAACTTTGGCCTGTGGGAAAAAAGTTATTGTGGTTATATTTCAAAGTAAATATAAGCAAACATAAGGAAATATGAGGAAATCTCAAAAACGACTGAACTGCATAATTACATACAAAATAACACAACATCCAATGGCAGTGGTAATACTTAAAAATTGCACTGCAAAACCTATATCTAACTTGCGATAATCTTGTTTTTAGATTTAAAATCTAGTTGGATTTGTTTCTAATGGCTTATCTGAATTAAGTAAATTTGCACTTAATTTAAGACATCTTATCAAGTAATTTTCTCCACTGAACTGGCAGCGGGATTTGCTTGTTTTTAAACATACGCATGATCATAAATAATATATTTGCACTTATATTTGATAGGGTATTTTTTGGAATGTAAGACTATCTACTCGGCTGTCTATAGTCCATAGAGTTTGAGAGGTCAGCAACCCATACTGTTGGGTTGACCCATGGATCAACCATGTTGTAACTAATGGCCAGGTTTGAACACACCTCCCATTTAACATGGTAAGCTTTCCCTGGACAAAGGGACAGACTAGCTAGTTGGCGCCTCTCACGAGCCAGGACTTAAAACATTTCCATAGCTGGATGAACAGACACAATGAGACAACAGATAGCTATTGTGGGTCCTGCTGACGGTACACCCCAAAAGAGTATGAGGTCAACCTGAACTTAGCTATTGACATTGATGCAAAGTTACAAAATGTGTGCTCATACAAAGTGAAAAGTGAATTTAATGACTACAGCTTTATTTATCTTTAGGTCTGAGCTGTGCATTGACCAGTGCTTTTGAGCATTAACCACTATTTTGATATTTCAGTATTTTGATATTCTGTAGTATGTTTTTTTTTTAAGACAAATGCCAGTTTTACTGAATCTCTCATGAGACAGGCTATTAGTCATCCCTGTTTAGACTTCATCTTCAAAGCTGTTTGAAGAGAAGAGTAATTTCTACTGACATCTACCAGGGCTTGGTGGATTCCACTGCATGCCTGACCTCCATTATCTTCCCCTCTAATGGAATGGAGAGGGAGCTATAAGAGGCACAGCAATGCGAAGGCTCCTGGACTACTGACAGCTGTCCAAATGATTGTGAAATGCAGTTGGCATTCGTTCCCCACCAACACCTTCACTGCCATCAGCTGGTGCCGAGCCATCAGCCAACCACCATAGCAGGGTAGTGAGGTATCCCACCCATACTGCACCCCTCCCCCCTTCCCCAAACAGCACATCAAAGTGAAACAATAAATGGCAATCTAGCCAATTGAATTGCAATGTCGACAGATATGTCGTGTTACATTGTGCTGTATCAGATCCCATTCGATGGTAATATTTAGAGACGATGGAAGCGATTGGCTGATCCCATTCTTTGACCTCTCATTCCAGACATTTCTCAGGATTAGAGACTGGGAAATTATAGCCACTTAGGATATCATCAAGATTCCTGCTAACAGTGACGACCCTTAAATCTGTGACCTTGAATAGTGCATTTCACTCATGAATGACATTAATAGTTTTTTAGTAAAACATTTCTAACGCTAATATATTTCCTTAAACATGTTTTGCTAGTGATACGCTTTCTGTGTTAGCTCGACCTTAAAATGTCTATTGAGTAGATGGAAGTGAAAAACAATAGACTCCCACATAGGTTCCATCATATAACCTCCACATAGTATCACACAATATCAGACTAACACAACAGTAAATCAGCAGTTCTGTAAAGTGAACAGCAGTAAAACTAGTAAATAATAAATGAGGAATTGTATAGAATGTATATCTATGCGTAGTTTAGCTTTTCCCCAAGTTCAGGTATAACGTATAGGTGATACTCACAAAGGCACCATCCACTGTAGTCCTGTCAGTTGTACGACGGCTAAAGCTCCTTCCCTTTGTTTTCGCGGGCCTTGTAAAGTCACCAATTCACGCTCTATACGCCGCTGTCTGTCTGAGTGTCCATTCACTGTCTCTTTCTAGCCCTCTGGCGACAGCTGATTTTTATCAGACCCACTGCCCCAGGAAGACAGGCTGGCTATTTCTGGGAGGTTGGCAGGCAGGCAGGCAGGCAGCTATCAGCTGAGTCAACCACCTCTGTTAGTCACTAGGGAACTGGGACACCCCCTCATCTCGCATTCCCAGGGACACGTTATCACCCACTAAAATGGGCACTTAACGTGGAACCTTGTTGTGAAGTCGTCAGGCGCTCAGAGGTCTGGATAATAAAAACACACTCACAAGTGGTCCTATTTTGGTTAAGGTTGACCGATATGACTCCACTGATAAGACTCCAAAAGAGGTTTAATAATGCATATAACCCTGATTCATTGTGATTTATTATTTAAATTCTGCTTTCAAAATGTACACTCCTGAATTCGGCAATAGCACCCACAAAACCGCCGTTTCCACCACAATGTGTGAATTCATAGTGCGTTTCAGGGTTATGGGCATGAAAGTCAACCAGTAATGTTTAATTTATTTACTCATTACTTTTTTTGGGCTGAATCAGCTGTATTTTTTCTTTTTTTCTCTTTTCATTTGGTTAATTATTATGTACCAGACAGTGTCTGCAGGCTTTGGTCAACAGACCTTAGATAGTCAATGAAAATGTTAACATGTAACCTCCGAGTGTGTCATGTCTGTATGAGACACAGGGCGTGGTCAGAGGGTCGTGGGGGGGGCAGTGTCACCACTCGGATGCAGAGGAATGACCTGGGCATGACGGGGTCGGCGTCACGGTCATAATGGTCAGTGACACCCCATCTCTAGCATGTGTGCCCGACGCATAGTTGGGCATCCACACAGCCATAGACGCTTTATTTAGCCAGCTCCCTGTGACGTCCAGGACCAAAGAACAGACATTTCTGCTTATCCGAGTCTCTCTGTGTCCTCTCATCTTTATCTTTTTCACGTGTGTGCGCCACACATGCTATGTTCCTGACCGTGTTGTCGTGAGGTCACTCCAGACAGAGCAATAATGTAATGTAATAATATTTCACAAAACCCGCAGGCATGTATTGAAAAGCCACATGGCTCAATAACAAACTATTTTTAACATCTTACGGTGTGACACTAATTTTAATCTGTGATGTTACATATAAGCAAGAGTGACTCACCATGTGAGTTTCTGCTGAAGGACATTGGAAGGCCGCTTACTGTCTTGCGCCGTTCCACCTGGGTATTCCTCTGTGGATCAACGGAGAGCAGTGAAGCACATTTCATTCTTTACAATTTAAGGACATGGTTTACAAAGCGCAAACACTTTTATAGTTAACAATTACATTTAGGCTATTTATACATATGTACTATTGCTAATATATAAAAAAAACAAACCTGTGTGATTCCTTCCTGCACAGGACTGTTATGACTTCTCCAGGCCACTAGGGGGCAGTCTACCACTGCTCTACAACCAAAAGCTGATGAAGTGTTAAGACGTGGACTACTTGAATAGTCCTGCTGCAGAGCAGCCTTGGACTCAAACAGGGCTCGCAGAGCGCTGGTACCATCAGCCTTTTTCTGGGGCAGGTAGTTCATTGAGCGAGTCCTTAACAGGGTTCCCAATGCCGGAGGTGTGACATTCTCCCTCCTCCGACTATCCAGCTGATTCTCTAAGACCCCAACTTTGCTGCTTACAGCAGGCAGCTAGCATAGAGAGGGGGACAATGTTGATATTGCTGTAACGTTCATGTTGATGTAGAAACTGTGGATGGAAGTTCACTCAAAGTTATGTTACCTGAACTTTGCGCTCTGCCTTTTCAAAGATCCTTAAGTCTCCACAGCTCTGATATCTATTTGAAAACATGGTTGTAAAAATGTATGTCAGGGTCCCACAGTGGGTTGCAAGAGGATTTTGGAGGGTCACAAGATGAAAATAAATCCATGGTTGTTTACATTATATACACCTATCTTTTTTCATTAGATGTTATGATATTAGAAGAAGCTTTTCTTAGCTTTTCCTATAGCTTCTGACCCCCCACAAAAAGAAACTGTATGTGCACACACATCTGAGAAGGGTTGTGGCCTTAAAAACCACTAATTAATCATGTAAGAGACAATGGCTATGGATATGTAACACATACTGCTGAATCAGCTGAGAGACAGACTTCCTGTTCCAGAGGTGGGAAGCTGGCATGACCCATGACCCCTCAGGACCTCCAGACAAGCTCTTCAAGGACTGGCTCCTTTTTAATGTGTGGGACTCCATTGCTGGCCTTCAGTAGTATCTCTAATGGGGATATTACATTCATTACATTACATTCTGTGCACACACTTATATTTTGCACTGAAACAGGCGAATCACATTAAAACATTTTAAAACATTTAAATAGCAGTTGTTTTTACATTTTACATTAGTTATTTTTACATTTACAGCACAACTAGCATAATGTATTATTACCAGGGACATAACCACTTGTTCATTAGCGATGAAAAACAATACATTATTTGACATGTCATAACAAAACAAAAACAATGTATACTTGTTTTATCATAGTAATATAATCATTAGTTGGGTAACTATACATTTATAGCATTTGAACTTAGTGTTCTTTTACAAGACTCATGTCACGTTTTCCCATATGATTCTGTTAATGTTTATATCTGAGAGTTTAGGTAGTAAACACAACAGCACACTAAGACTTATAGACCACGAACATGTTTATTACTAAATTCATGCAAGCAGCTAGAAAAATTGCTATTTTATCGTCAAACACATTCCATTGAAAAATAGAAGATATTTCTGAATAATCTTTATACAAATAAGCGGTATTTACCACAAACATATATATTTAATCTTTAATACCTACTGGCACAACATAATTGTCACATTTAAATATATTTTCTATCAAGTTCTGTATTCATGATTTAGAGAATTCTTTATACAACGTACCTGAGAATAGAGTAAGTCACCAGTGAATCTGTGTTTGCTGGTCACTGGTAGTTTGGAAGCATCTCTCACATTATCACAGTAATTATGTGAGTCCAAAGTCCTTTTTAAAGCACCCAGTGAAATATGACTTCCGGGAATATCACATTCACTTGTTTAATCTTGGCTTATAAAACCTCAGTGATATCATTCAAAAACAAAAGGTCATAGTCTCAGATATTTTTGTTGCATGGATTTCCTGCTAATTGTATACTGTTCAAATTACAAAAATACCTTAATGTATAAAACCACACTTCATACTCTATACATATGGCAGTGTGGAGGATTGTATACAATTATATGAGATAGATAGATAGATAGATATATAGATACTTTAAGATAGATAGATAGATAGATAGATACTGTAAGATAGATAGATAGATAGATGGATGACTGTTTGAATGCATGGTCTAGCATTGATGTTGTATTGCATACCAAATACTACAAAGAACAGTAGCATTTTATCTACTTTATCCACTGTATTATAGTCAGAAGCCACAGTTCCCTTTATTACCAACTATAACATGCTTGATGGATAATGCCTTTTATTATATCAATCTTTCGCAGCTGAGATATGAGTTATGCTGATATTGCCAACAACAAAAAAAGCCTGCAAGTGAAAATATTAACATATTGGAATTCAAATCGTTTGCCAGATTAGACTGATCAAAATCTACATGTAACTAGTCCTTTCAAGATATGTATTTTGAATGATCAATGGTGTATTGGATGCAGTGCATTCAATCAAAAATGTAAACAATATATACAACTGCATGAAAGGTGGGATTTTCATCAGTAATCAGCACTGTACAGTGCAGAATCACAGGAACTTATACGCAGTACAGAAAACTATCATGAAAGGCCAATAACTCCACCAAGACACCCCCTCGAAGGATGGAGGCCGCACGATTCACCAAGACACCCCCTTGAAGGATGGAGGCCGCACGATCCATCCAGACACCCCCTTGAAGGATGGAGGCCGCACGATCCACCCAGACACCCCCTTGAAGGATGGAGGCCGCACGATCCACCCAGGCACCCCCTTGAAGGATGGAGGCCGCACGATCCACCCAGACACCCCCTTGAAGGATGGAGGCCACACGATCCACCCAGACACCCCCTTGAAGGATGGAGGCTGCACAATCCACCCAGACACCCCCTTGAAGGTGACCTCCTTCTTCGTGGGACATCATACCAATCGTAGCGCCCTTCCAGAGGTCCATGTCATCTGCTATTAGTACAGCATGCCTAGCTTCTAGCAAGGGTAAACACAATCAGCACAGACAGCTATGTACTGCTTGATGCATTGTGTGATGACACAATTAGATGTCTTCTTTAAAATGTATCAGCTATTACAAGCTAATTGTAAGCTAATATACTTTTTGACAAATTCACCAAATATCTCTTCGCATTTAGCTATTTTACCATTCTCTGTGCGTGCTGAGAACATAATCTGGTACTTGGTAGCCCTGGCTCCGTAAACAGGGAGATAAACAAAGTGGCAAACACCGCGCACACCAGCAAAGCCGATTGGCTATGCAATACGTTTCGATGTGTGGGGCGGAGCTTCTGAGGGAGTTTGTTTTGAGCTCTAAGTTATCAAGTGTTCTCGAGAATTATTAACCCTGCCTTTACATACTGCTAAATGTAATGCGTGATGACACAATACATCTATTCATGTCTTATTTAATTCATGTCAAATTGACTTAGCACTATCAATCATATTACGACACTCTCTATATCTTCTATAGTGTATTCATATACTACTGTCTGACAAAATCTACCCTCTGCCTTCTCGGTTGACTCTGCGCTGAACTTGTTATGCCTGCAGCCTGTGCCACAAGGTCCGGTTGGCCGAAGTTCCTGCATAGTGTCTCATAGTAGATCTTACAGGCATCTCAAAAACAATTACATTTGTATCTTAGAAATGCAAAACAGAAATAGCCACAGTTAAAGTAAATACATACCCAGGACAAACTTATGTGAACAAATATATCTTTAAGCAGGTTTAACTGTAAATGTAAACCATGTCACCGAATAAATTCTTACCGCAATTTTAAAATGTTCCTCTATATATAATCCACACTAGGGCAACAATTTACTTTGGCTTCCAAAACAGCCAGTCTCTCATCAATGGACTGCAATTTGGGTCTGTTGCTGGTTCACATCGGCAGCAAACTGAGCGATACAGCGAGTCAATCCACTCATGGCAGTCAGCCCTTTCTTGGCTGTGTGTGAATGACACTGCCCGTGCCCACACCACTGCAGGAAAAGTGGGATTTTTGTCAGTGGGTGTAACGGTGGTCAGCAGGTAGCTGTGAAGTGTCAAGTTAACTCTCACTCCTCTGACTCTGACACCTCATAAAACGCTCTGGCGATGCAGGCTAGGGCCCATGGGTTTTAGTCTGCATTGTAGATTGGGGTTCGATTCCCCAAGGGGGACATATGATCTTCATCATATAGGCAGCGGTGTAAATTGCTGTGGAATTGCAGTGCATGCTTACACGGTTATTTGTAAGCAGCATATACTGTACAACTAACAGGAACTAGCAGGAATTTACCTTTCCCAAGCCCCGCCCCTTTTTGCATGTCCTCCAATAACAGTTTAGCTTTTTTTTTTTTTTTTTTATCTGACGGAACTGTCTGTTTTACTGTAATATCTTTCTATGGTGTTTTGTCCTACCTAGTTACAGTAACTAGGTAGGACAAGTGAAAGGGTGGGGCTTGGGAAAGGTCAATTGAAGTGGGGTTTACATTAGGCTACTAGCAGCTTAGTCACAAGCCTGCAAAGCTTGACAGTTGGCCTCCCTGCATAGGTCTAGATGAAGCTTTCACATGTAAATGGAAGTTGTACACATATGCATTACAGGATAGTCCACATATCTTTTCCAATGTAGTTACTGTAGGTACTAACTACATTTTAAGAAAATATATGGTATAAATAGATCTGGATTGGTATAGTTATACCTTAGATAAAATATTGGTATTATTCCTTACATAAGTATATGCTTTGAGGAATTACCTTGAAAGACACTTGCAACAATTGCCTTTTGCCTTTTATGGCAAAACGGTCAACCTCAGCAATACAATTTCCAGGTATCTGAAAAGCACTTCTAATATAATCTGTCGGATTCACCACTAATTACTACTTTAAATGCAACAGTGAAACGAGCGCCATCTGCAGATTCACTCTCAAACGACCATACTCAGCAGTCAGCACGAGTGAAATGTTCATATGGGCAGTTTCAGTTTGTGAAAAGCTGTGCATCATCTCGACCAGCTAGCTTTAGTGCAGTAAACGTGGCAATTTATTCACTTTACTTGTTAAAAGGCATTCTCTAGGAACTTCACTCATGGGCTTTTGGACTCGATTGTAATTCAATTGCTTATTATATCATTGCTTTAATATCTAATATGAATGTAGCCTAAACTGTAGCCTATATGTATCGGCTAACGTTTTTACATTTGTGTTTATTTATAATTTCGTGCTTACCTCAAAATATGAAATGTTTGCAATGTATCTCGCACTGAAGATGAATGGTTGGTCAAGGACAATATGAATGCTTTAGTCATCTGCTGTTTCGTCTGGAAAACATTCAAACCAGTGCCATATTTAGTAATGAGTTCAAAATCTGTATTCATAGTAGGCCTAGATTATCAAATTCTCAATGAGATCTTGACACATGAAGGTGCAGAACTCTTGCCTCCCCCTGGTATTGAGATGACAGTGGGTCCTGTAGTCTACACAGCATCTGATCTATTATTTTTGGATTCGTTTTGGATTCTTCCCGAAACTCAATTTTTAAATAGCGTGTTTTATGCTCAAAATACTGCGTATTCGAGAGTTCGTTGTCGCAAATGGGGACTTTCTATATTGCTGACACAGTCTGTATAATGGAAGTTCCCAAACAGTCTTGTCGACTGTAAAAAATAATTCAGGTGATGCTGTTACTTTATCTTCCTGGAAATTCCATGTCAGTAGTCAACGTCATCGGAGAATCTCGTCCAATAAGCGACCTCGCTAGACAAGCGCATGTGTGTTCAGCAGACTGAACGTTCTGGTGCTATAATGCTCACTTTTGCTCAATGACACATGTTAAAAATTAAACATCATTTGGAACCCAATGATTATCCTATATCAATCAGCAGTAAGTAAGTAAAGCACACAAAATCGCTTTGTTGGTGTAAAGTGATGTCCAACCAACAGCGAATCCTAATTAAAAACAGAAACAGAAAAACTGAATCTCTAAAATAGGCCTAGTTTATAATTTGCCTAAATGTCAAATGTGTGTGATGTGTGAAGTGTATAGGCCTATGAGTATGTCAGCTGTTCATCTGTCCATCAGCTGTTCATTTATTGTTTAAAAAAACTGTCAACATAACGTAACTTTCTCGATTGAAATTGTGCCCTCTGTAGTGCAAAAGGCGATGTGGCTGTTTGCTTAGTGGGCTGCACTCTAACCGGTAGATGGCGTAAAAGTATCATATTTTCATCATCTCCAACAAACGTAAGTAAATGGGATCAGACTTCCAGTGTGCACGCTGAACTGTTTCGTTTCCTTGTAAATGCCTCTGCCTGTTTAATAGGCTACTAGTATGCACGATGTTGCCGACGTTCCTTACATGTCATTATCATTAATATGTTAAAATAAATGCACATTGTATAGTGTTAAGTTAGTGTTAACCTATGATTTCTGCAAATAGCCAAAATAATCATGGCAATGGCAATGGAAATGGAGATGAGATATCAGGCGAATGCAACTCCTGTTCAACACAGTAGGCTATGTCAGCCTGTTTTGCCAGCTGCAAAGTGGTAGTAGCCTAGTGGAGAAACAAACACGCACACACACGCACACACACACAAAATACGGGAGGGGGAGGGAGAGTGGTGTATGGGGGTAGTCAGTCACGCTCACCCGCAAAGCCTAGTAAGAACACTCCGTGCTGTTCAGCCTGAACGGAGCTGGTCTCTTCTCCACTGTGTGCGTATACTGCTTGGCTCACATGGTTCTGCATGTGAACAGGAACACAGTGCAAACAGCAGTAGCCTATCCACGGTGCTGGACCCATATCGTTCAATGGTAAAAGTTTTCACATGCTTCATAGACACAAGTCTGTCGGTAATGTTGAACTGCATGACATGCGCAGACATAAATGACGTGCACAGACACGAATAAAAACATGACGATAGTAGGTTTAGGTAGATGACGCTTGAAATTCCTTTTGGGTATAGGTACAGTAGCCTAGCCTATTCGCCACGGCCCGTGGATTGCAGAGGTCACCACAGCACGACCTGATGTTGACAAGAGTTTCATTTTAGGAGAAATGTATCAAATCTGATCGCACAGCTGCTTCTCAAGCAATATATAAGGTGATGTTGAAATTTTTTATGTTGTAGTCGTAATAGACTTGCTGCTATAGACAAAATGTCAAAGCAAAATGTGGAAGAGTTAAATAGCCTACACAAGTTAACTAAACACCTAATTGTCATGTATTGAAATTTTACATGTAAGTAATTCATTAAAAATAATAATGCTTTGACAATAAACAGCAGAGGCAATTTAGCACTGCAAAAACAAGTCCCTGTTTACTAAAACAGACCTATTCATGTGCAAATGTTAGTAGTTGTTATCTGTTATTATGGCATGTGCAAAGTGTTTCAAAATAATCTGATGCTATGACACTTGAAATTATTGGTTGACCCATTGTTTCTGGTACAGAAGATTATATCAGCATGCTGCATTTGGAAAGAGATTGTATCTTTGGTTGAACATATGGCCACACTGCACCTGGCACAAGGCCAAGACTTGCCATTATGTCAAAGGAAGTGCTTCTGTTTCACCCTCGAAATGATACCACTGAATAGAGAAAGGTTGGAAGGATTGTTTGGTTGACATATCACCTAAAAGGTGTCATTGTTTTGAAATTCTACTACTACATACATTGAAATATAGTCTGTTGCAACTCTACTTTCCAACATTAATCAATAAAACGTCATGGGGAATAAATCCAACAACACAGAGAACAAACACTGATACTTTGATGCTAAAACCAATGAACAACCAAATCATTAAACAAACAATATGTATATATATATATATATATATACACAGTATATACACTCAGTGGCCAATATATTGGGTACACCAGTACACCTGCTCCTTAATGCAAATAACTAATCTGCCAATCATGTTGCAGTAACAGAACACCACACAGCAGGATGCCACTCCTCCACTGGCTACTGTAATATGCACTTGGTGTACCTAATATAGTGGTCACATGCAGAGGAAGAGTATAGCCGTTAGTCACAATGTGGATCTCTATATTCTTCACTTCCATGAAATTATGACTCAAACAATACTTAACTCTCTACAAAAATATGTATGAAGAGGAATTAACATTATTTTCCATCTGTATGTCTACAAGGCAGAGTGGCTTTGTCACCATGGAGACCAACAAAAACATGACATCAGAGGATGTGCAGATGAGGGTTAGCGCATGTGTAGCCTACCTGTGACATTTCCAGAACGGGAAGGGGGGGGGGGGGGGAGAGAGAGAGAGAGAGAGAGATAGAGATATCCATTTGTGAGCAAGGGAATAATGCTAGGATATTTTTATTATAGTCTTAATAAACCTGTTATGCCAAGCTCCTACGTAAACCTAGTGATGAATAACCATGCCTCGCAGTGTAATCTTGGCCTCACATGGAAGGAAATTTCCAATCCAAACAGCTAATGATTGATTACAAGAAGGCTTTTGGCATATTGCCTTCGCTTTCCAGCACGTGGTTTTTCAGGCCTCTTTCAGCAGAGATACAAAGGTGGCTTGCCGCGTTTCCTACGGATGGGCACCTTACATTACCACCCGATTTATATCTGACAATACCTGGCATTACAGTTCCTGTTGCTCGCGGCAAAATGCTGAGCTGTCGAGAAAGATGGGCATGGCCATGAGACATCATTTATAAATAAGTACGAGAAATGGGCCACCGCTTCACATGCCTCACAAGCATTGTCAAACGTTATCAGTACAGTATACATGTCTGAAACTGTATGTAGGCCATCGCTCGCACATCTTGACGGGGAAAGTAGGCCACAAGAGCCAATGGCAACAACCTGAGAGGCAGATAAATGTAGGGTGACTACGTATTATGTAACACTGCTGTTACGCTAAAAGCACTGTAGTGATTTGCTCTTACTGTTATCGTGTATATATATATATAACACCGCCGTGTGAGAGATCCATGCACTTCGTTGTTTGGAAAATCAGTGTGTTGAATAAAAGATCGTTTTGTGGGCCGTATACCACATTTCAACATCATTGTTTAAAGGGACACTCCCTTTTGCTGAGTTTCAAAGCAAAAGAACATAATACATTTTTAAAGAGAGAAAAAAAAGTGTGTTCAAATTCGTGTCATTTCTTTGAACTTTAAAACCTTCATGTTTCGTGTAAACACTCCAAACTTGTTAGTTTTAAACTGAAAGCCTTCGTCCTGCGTCTACGTGTGATCTTCGAGAACTGCCTCCTCAGACCGCGAAACCCAAATGTTCACAGCAAACTCAAAGCAAACGGAAAACTGTTTGAAACTGTTTGTTGAAAATGTTTGTGAGCGTTCACCTTTGTTTAATCAGTCTGAACGCACTCCAAACCTCACACACAGCAGCAGCAGCAGCAGCAGTAAGGCCATGGGCATCGGTGCCTGTACTGTAAGCTCTACTAAGCTCTATTAAGAACGTGGTTGTGTGGGTGAAAAAGGAATTTTTGCTCCATGACTCATCTTCTTCTCTGCCTCACCCGTCTCCCAACCATGCTACTGTAGCCTCCCCAGGGTGCACTGCAAAAACACACCGTCTGGATCTAACCTTACAGGCATTACAATAGCTGGGGATGATGGAGTCAGTCTCAGGCTGTGATAATGTGAGGCACATTTAGCAGAGGTAGGCCTATAGCTGTTTTTTTCCCCAAGGCTTCCTTGTTCTATAAATAGCCGGTGGGGCCCCATTTGGCTGCTGACAGTTACAATCATTATAACAGATTTCTTTAGCCCTTATTTTAAATTAAACAGAGCTATAGCTATATGATCAGAGTAGGCCTATACGAAAGATACCTGGTTTACCTTGTGTAGGCCTACACCATATTTGTTAAAATATGTATACTATATACTACACAATTTTATACTTACCTGTGTATATATATGTAGACAAAAACAGGCTTATTTTAAAATATTTTTTCAGCGCTGAATTTAAGTACTTTTTACACATTTTAATTATCAAATAATTGGTAACACATTGAAAATAGAATACTATTGTTTTGCTTTTACAGCTAAGTGATCACTTTTAAATTGACCATTTTATTGTTGTTCAAGCAAGTCTTCCCACATATTATCTAATCGCGTTAAGAGAGAAAGGGGTGCACAGAACGTGTCGTCCAACATTTGTGTACAATGACACACCTAACGGCAGGAAGATGTGGGCAGAGCTAGGATCCTGTGCGTCGCTTCCCACTTCTCGTGTGCGTGCGTCACGTCAGACGCAGGGGGAGTTCTCTTCTGACGAATTCTGTTCTGTTCCCATAATCGCAGCTAGTTTGCCAGCTGTGAAGCCAATACTGGTGTGTGTGTGTGAGAGAGAGAGAGAGAGAGCTGTGCTATCTGTGTATCGTAGGCTACTGTACGCTGTAGAGGAGAAACGCTCTTTTTCGCCGGAACTATTATTATGATACATACTCCTTTGTGGTGAGTAACGGATTCCAATATGGTTAACGAAATTAACTAGCATTGAACTCAAAATAATCAAATAGGTCAAATACACGTAAAAGTTTATATTATAATATAAAGTGTTGTCTTACTTACATCCAAATGCTACACTGTTGGACTTAAAGCCGTTGCCAATTGTTCTTTCGAGTTTTCAGGAAATATAAAATGTTTTGCTTTCTGTAGAAAGCGACCCCCGTTGGGGATAAAGAGAACAATGTTGTCATTGTAGCAGGTCACGATTACAGCGTAGTCTACATGTCTCCAAGGGTGAGCAGGTCAGCCGTGGAAGTTGATGGTCGTGTTATGGATAGCAACTTATCTTTTAAATTGAAAGAAAGAGAGTTAATGATAGTGACCATGTCTCAAATGGAATGTAATTTCGTTCGCGTTTCCGTGCGCGTTTCCGTGCACACGTGAGTACGCGTGTATGCGTATACTCGGAATCTGCAGCTTTAAACGTCTGAATTATTAATTTGCTCTCAGCGGTTTCAGCAGAAACACCTACTGTCATACGTGTAGCCTAATTTCAATGACGAGTGGAACGTTGCCGATCTTAACAATACATACATTTAGCCTACAACTTCAAACTATAGTGTCCCCAGTGCCCACTGATTTTGATTCTCATTTCATTTAGATAGCCTTAGTTTAAAGGGCTAATTTAAAGAGACAATTAGACTATACGCATAATAATAATAATAATAATAATAATAATAATAATAATAATAATCTGTTACTTTAGTCGCTAGATGTTCCAGGAAGCTGCTCACTGACGATGTAAACACTGTCATCACTGCATAACTTAACTCACTGCTGACTATCACAGAATGTCCTTGTGTGGCCCATCCTTGGTTGTGTAGCATGCCTTGGTTACAATCAGACACAGCGCTTTGGAAGGCAGCCAGTATTATTGTAGGCTACTGTTGTTCTGACTTGTTCTGTCACTTTTCTCTAATAACTCCTCTTCCTGAGGATGTATGATCTTCTCGTGGAAATCAAAGCATTCCCAGATAATCCTACTTGTTCCGCAACATGCTTCATTTGTTTCTATTGGTGACAGTGTTATTATTTATGAATAGTGTATCTGCACCCCAGCGCTGAGCCTGACTCCACCCGCTACAACTTGCTGAGTGAGGGGAGGGGCTGAGAGAGGACCCCCATTAACAGTAACGTTAACATTTGAAATGTATGAGGTATGCGCTTAAGTGTACCGCTGAAAACCAGAGCCATGGCTCTGCTGAAACCCAGCCAGGTCCTGGGGTTATTTGGAACGGATATGACGTGTTGTTCTGGTTTCAGACCATAAAAGTACGATTTTTTTTATAAAAACGTACATTTAGTCAGTATTAACACCATCAGTGTGTCTCATCACAGATAAATCATATTACTCAAAAATCAAATGTTATGGTGCAGTTACACTCAAGGTTCATCACGTCCAGGCTTAGACATCAACATGGATGGATAACAATAATTCCTAATGGAGCTTGTTTAGCAGCTCTACTGTATGTGTAGATTTCTATTACATCGTATTTAACAAGTCACAAGACAAGTTATCTCTTATGTTAGATAGGGTCATAATGTCTGTTTGTTTATGCTGTTTTGATTTATTTGTTTTTCCATGTTCCCATCCAACTATAGCAATTTTATGGGGCATCCCCAGTCTCTAGAATGTGCTGTTTGTCTCTATGTGTTCTTCACACACAAAACATATGAGGAATCATTGGAATGATAATGACTTCATGGAGGAAGTAAAAAATATAGTTATTTTTTTTTATGTCTTAAGTTGCTCCTCTCTTAAGCAATAGTGGGGTTAATACAAAGCACATTGTAGTCATATCAGTATTTTAAGTGAATCTCAATCAAGAATTAATTAGCCTAAACAAGCCCCTGCCCTGAAACTGGTTCAACCAGAAGGGCAACATCTCCCAGCGCTCAACGGGACAGCACATTTCCCTCCAAGTGTCACTTACAAAGGCTATCCTGTTACTGGGCTGTGTATGTTTGGCCATTGCTTCGGAGAAAGTACATTGTTGTTTACTGGTCGTATGAAATGTTATTGTGACTCATGGATTTAAATTAGATCTTGTTGGGAATGTGGTAGTGCACTTTGCACTGACGGGCTCTAACCAGCTGCACGATTGCATGTCTAGCGTCTACTACTTTGTTTATTTCTGTAATCCTGTGCATTTCCAGTACAGCCCTTCTGATTGGTGACGCTGGGTGCTTGATATGAATGCTTCTGCGCTCTTGTTCTCACAGAGTGCTGCAACTGTCCCAGCAGAGCCATGAGGGGAGGTCTTAAGAGAAAGCTTTCACAGGTCGATGAGGATGCCTCCTCTTCCTCCTCCCCTCTCTCCTCCCCCTCCTCCCCCGCTATGTCGGAGTGGGAGTCCGATGGAGAAAGCAACTCGACCCAAAGTCCAGATTTCACCCCTAGTAGCCCCGCCTCACCGGACACTTTACCAAGTAAGGTTCCACTCCTAATCTCCCCCTCTCTCTCCCTCTGTCTGTCTCTCTCTCTCTCCCCTTTCTCTCTTTCTCCCTCTTCCCTCTCTCCCTCTCTGTCTGTCTCTCTTTCTCTCTCTTTCCCTCTCCCTCTTTTCTGTCTCCCTTTCTTTCTCTCTCCCTCTTGCCTCTCTCTCCCCCTCGCTCTCCCTCTGTCGCTATCTCTCTCTCCTTTCTTTCTGTCTCTCCCTCTCTCTCTCTCCCTCCCTCTCTTTCTCTAGCTCTCCCTCTCTCTTTCTGTCTCTTTGTCTCGCTCTCTCTCCCTCTTCCCTCTCTCTCTACCCCCTCAAACTCTCTCTCTCTCTCTCTCTCTCTCTCTCTCCCCTCTCCCCCTCGCTCTCCCTCTCTCAAATAATGCAAACCTTTTCCTTATCGGACCAATTCCGTGCGAGTGCGTTGGCAGGAGCGTCTCTTATCTGCTGCAGGCACAACCATTGAATTACTGATATGAATATGCTAACCTAAGAGCAATTGCACCTCTAACGTGTGGAGAATGACTTGCTGTCCAGCCATGCAAAGGATCATTTGCCTGAGCAATAGGATGTTGTGGAATTGATTTGAATAGCAAGGTCCTGTTAAACAAGTAGTATCAAGTGGCTTCATTTAAATAGTACAACATTTTATTGCGGGCTGGTTTTTATTATTATCTTTAAACTAATTTTCCTTGGCTTCACAAATGAGCCACAGTGCTAACAGAGGATTAACACTGAGTTAAGATATATCAAGAACAGCTGAAACAAGCTTTGTCAGCTGGTCAGTTGTTTACTGACTTCTGTAGCTAATTCATCCAAGAGATCAGCCACAGTTTACGTTTACAGGTCAGAGGATCCTTTCCACAAACATACATAAAATGACAGTTTTCTTTTAAAAGAGCACAACGCTGCGGTAAAGCAGCGCCTGACCTTGTATTTATTCCCTGTCTTCTGTTAATCCGTCCACTGTTGCAGTGGCGCCTCTCGTTGGCATTTCCTCTCTGTCAACTATTGACCCATAGACAGCCGGCTGCAATGAAATACATGTAGTGTGTCACCTAGTGGACACACAGGGAACTGCAGAAAAGCATGTTTGCAGCATTAGGGATACAGTACAAGTCAGAAAGTGACTCAAGTCAGTCAACATATTTTTCTTTCTTTTTTTCCTTTCCTTTTTTTACTAATAACAGTAGTAACATTGTTACTTTAATCTGGCCCTAACAACAGAACGTTGGTACAACTGTACTCTGACATATAGCGCTGCAGTACAATATTCTAATGTCCGGACTTCCCAACCTCTACCATCCAGTCCGGTCTATCTTGAAGAGGCCCCACGCTGCAGGCGCCCAGCAGGGTAGCGTGAGCTTTGGCCTGGTGACGGCGTTCCACTTCCCGCGGTGCCAGGGCTTCACCAGTGTGCCCAGCCGCGGCGGGGCCACGCTGGGCATGGTGCGCCGCCACCGCGCCCTCTACAGCTACACGCTGGCGGAGCACGCCCTGGAGCAACAGAGGAGGCGCAGGGAGATGCTCCGGGAGCGGCGGAGGGAGGAGAAGCTTCTAGCGCTGCGGCTCCACGTAAGTCTGCTCCAGAGATGTATAAAGAAATGGTATTTCAATTAGTTAAAGATAAAGTCAGCGATTGTTGAATTTGCGTTTGTATCTTAATATATCGCCTTAGGTTCCAAAACATTCTGTTCAGGAAAATTTTATTCTTTTTTAAATATTATATTTATGTTTTTATTGAAATCGTTTATCGCAATATGTCACCATAAGATCCCATTCAGGAAAAACAGCTGCATGTTGATCTCCCCCCTCCCCTGACTCCAGCTGGTGGCCAGCGGCGCCCTCGACCACACCGACGCAGAGCGCCTGGCGGTGGACCACATCCCAGACGAGGACCTGGACGTGTGCGTCAGCGACGCCGAGCTGGAGGACGGGGGCTTCCTGCAGCCGTTCTCGTCCAAGCGGCGGCAGGCGTTGCTACGGGCAGCGGGGGTGAAGCGCGTGGACAAGGAGGAGAAGAGACAGCTGCACTCCCTGCGGGTCTCCAGGGAGAACTGCGGGTGCGACTGCCAGGGCTTCTGTGACCCCGAGACGTGCGCGTGCAGCCTGGCGGGCATCAAGTGCCAGGTAGGTGTCACCCTGACCCGGAAGTGATGCCGAAGGGGGGACACTTTCTTCCTGTCTAGTCGGTAAACGGAGAAAACTATCTCAATTCACACACACACACACAACCTCTGAGCTTATGTATATGGATGATTACACTGTCTGTTTGAAGTTACAATGCCAAAGTTACATGTACTATAAGAGTTACATGTACTATAAAAGCGTTAACACACAGTTCACGCCTGAGAACAAACCTAATCAGACACAGTAACTAAAAAGACTTCTGTGGACCGGACTTCAACAACTAATCTGAATAGGACAGGAAGCAAGTGTACGCCTCTTCTGTAGCACTTGTAGGTGAAAACTGTTTACTAGCACTCAACTAGCAACAGTGAGGTTTACATAAGGGTTATGATGCGTTCGCATGGAACACGGCAGTCGGCAAGTGTCACGTCAGTGGACGATTAGTTGTGGTCAGCCAAACAATGCCGGCAACAGCATATTTGAACATTTTGCCATCCCCCTCCATTTACATACGGATGTGTGTAGCTACCTCACACATTGAGGAAACATTGGCAACAAGACCGTAATATGGATGGTGCAATTGTCTTGAATACATTTGTTATGAAATTATTTGTAAACAATGCAACATCACTCTAGCAACTGCCACTCCGTTTGACTTTTTTGCAGCGCTGTCCAGAAAGTGTTTGTGTGAACGCAGCAACACACTGTTTCTAGCTCGCTGTTGTTTTCAGCATTATAAACACATTTTTGTGTTTGTGTTTATGTTTATGTTGTTTTCGGCATTATAAACACATTTTTGTGTTTATGTTGTTTTCGGCATTATAAACACATTTTTTCTAATGTTTTCTTTCTTTCTGTCCATCAGATGGACCGCTTCAATTTCCCATGTGGGTGCTCGCAGGACGGGTGCGGGAACCCCGAGGGGCGTGTTGAGTTCAGCCCCCGGCGGGCGCAGGCGCACTACATCCACACCCTCACCAGAATAGAGCTGGAGGGACGACTGCAACAGAATGCTCTGAACCAGAGAGGAGGACCGGAGGATGACTGTGAGCCCCAGGCAAGCCCACCTCCAGACGGGGGGCGCCCTTCCCCTTTTGAGGCTACGGCGGAGGGGCACAGCGCTCCGCTTGCTGCGCCCCCCTCCCCGTCCCCACCAACGGCTTTCCGCGCCATCCCGGCACCGCTTGCAATGGAGGAGAACAGCTGTAGCAGTGACATGACGGACTCATCTTGGTCGTCCGCCCGCCCCGAAGAGTCTGAGGGCGTGGCGGCGGCGGCGGGCGGCCCGGGGTGTGACAATCTATTTTACGGGGACGAGGAAGGGTCGACCAATCTTCTTAGCAACTCTGACGCTGACGATGACAACTCTATGGGCAGTGGCATGACCCAACTCATTAGCAACCGCGGCCTGCACGGAGAGGCTAGAGAGGCTAGCGAGGCTACACGACCGCTGTGCACGTCTAGCACCGCCGATCCATCAAGCAGGGCGTCGGTGGCAGATTATCTCGACGAAAATGCTAATCAAGCTAGCGACTTCATTCAGGACTTCCCCAACACGCCCTCGCCCTCCATAGACTACTCCTCAAGCAGTTACATGGACCTAAGCCTCTCGTCGGACTCTGACCTGGAGTTCTTTGACAGTGACTACGCCTCTGGCCCGTTGCACAACTCTTTTAAAGGACACACTCACCCCGACAACTTTCACCATCTCCAGGTCTTGAGCTCTCCTAGTCTTCCGCAGTACAACGAGTCAAGCACCTACCTCTTGGAGTCGCTGATCGGCCTGTCTGAACCTTAGCTGAGAGCTGACGTGTACATTTATGGCAGAGTTAGTAATTCTCGAGAACACTAGCTAACTTTGAGCTCAAATCAAAACAATATCACTCCGCAGCACATTGAAACGCATTGTGAAGCAAAGCGCATTATGACTTGGTGTTTGCCACGTTGTTCTTATTTACGGAGGCGTGGTTGTGTAGCAGTATCGGATTCTTTGTTCAACACGCACAGAGAAGGTAAACTAACCAAATGCAAGGAGAAATTTTGTGAATTTGACAAAGTGTATTAATTTAGCTTAGCTGAGTATATGTTTTACTGATGAGAGGAGGTTCACTGACCATGGCTCCTGCAGGACTGTGGTTCTTCTTGCCAGGGGTATTTTAGTATAGATAATTTAATGTGGAGGGTATTAAAATTGTATTCATTTGTAACAATAGGTTAATGTAAAAAGGACATTTGATGTTTTTGCGTGATATTTCATATTGCTTCAAATTGCCTTTTTTGCATAAAATATAAATCTGTCACCTAATTTATGATTTGTCTTTATCCAGCTATATGGATTATGTCTGCCGCTATTATGTTATTTACTATGCTGTATTATATTTCCATACTGGAGTAAAAATGAAATAAAACTATTTATTTACTGATTTATAATATGTTCAGTGGTTATTTAATTATTTCATGTAAGGTAAAGGTATATTATAATGAGAGGTTGTGAAGCATAGCTTAAGTGCTTTGTTAAAGAAATAAGGGGAAATGTAAGGGTGTCATGAGGCTGTCATGAGGCTATGTTCATCTGAAAGTAGCTAGAGCAGGACTGGGTAAAGTCAGGCCCGGGGGCCGGATGCGGCCCTTTGAGACATTCTACCCGGCCCACCTGGTAGATCAAACATTTAAAAAATAATACAAAATCAAATTACTTGACTTACTGCTGTTTTATTATGAAAATGGTGTGGCATGGGAATATCCTATTTATGTGCATAAATATGCAAGAAGTTAAGTTATCTAGTTTGTTTTATTTTAAAATGTTTTAGCATGTTTGTTAAAAATGTAATGTGGCCCCCAATGAAGTTCTCTGGCATTTTCAATGTGGCCCCCAAGTGAAAATAATTGCGCACCCCTGAACTCCACACAAGTTAAAAGTGAAGGTGATCTTTTGATTATGCTACATTGTTACTGTGTACCACTGAGGGCTATTCTCAAATAGGTAATCCAAAAATTAGCTGGTTATAATTTTTGTCTGGTAACTATAACTGTAACAGATAACATTAAAAAAGTAACCCGCCCATCCCTGGATAGGGCTGTACAGTATTTAGTCTACTTAAAAACGTGTTGGCATTTATTTACTAGATTTTGAAAACATGAATGCTGGTGTTGGAGAGATGACAATATGCTGCACACACAATCCCTAGTGCCTGCATGCGTGGACGTGACCGTGGGGCGTGACCATCATAGGGCGTGTCCAATGTCGAGTGCTGCCGGGTTCGTTGCCATCGATTTTCGACTGCTCCGGTCTGCAGACGTACGCGACATGGGCAAGATGGCTACGGAGTGTCAATAAATCCCATTACTTTTTTATATGAAAATTAGGTTTGAATAAAAATGGGGTTATCTCAAAGTTCAGATGCTCTCGAAGGAGGGACGTATGGATATCACGTGCACGGGGTAAGGCGAGCTTTCATACTATTTCAGTGCATATTTTGAAGCATCGTGAGACAGCTTAACGCTACGTTTAAATAAGGTGCAGACAGGCCTGTCAAAAATGAGGTGGCACTCGTATTTGAGTAGTGATAACGTATGCAGTAGCGAAAGTGTGTGTACTAAGATGTTAAGTTAATATTCACGTATATATGTATATGTGTAAACCGATGTCATAAGTACAGTATACAAAACATTTGCTTCCATTTGCCCACTACAGTTTCGCCTAGCTTGTAACCATATGTAAACAGTCAATTTAAGGCGTTTGCTCTCTACGTTGACATGACTGCTGATACTGTGTGACCAAGGAACGGTTCGCACTTGCATCTTAAACTGTGTTTCCTAACAGGTGCAGGAGTATTCACCTGCAGAAAAGGCAGGGCTGGAGCCCTTTTTTGATTTCATTCTATCTCTTGACAACAAGAGACTTGTAAGTCGCTTTACAATGATACTGTGTTAAACATAGCCTGCTAATTCAGTAAGGAAACCTTCCTACAGGTGGAAGAAAAAACATAAATGACCCATGTGGTTAATTATTCTGTTATTAATGTTGTTATAACAACAGAGATATTATGTTTACTTTTTTATTTTATCTAATTTATATTTCTATGTACTAGAATCAGGAAAATGACCAACTGAAGGAGCTACTTAAAGCCAACATGGAGACAGCAGTGAAAATGGAGGTATACAACACCAAAACCAAGGATGTCCGTGAGCTGGACGTAATTCCCAGTAATATGTGGGGGGGGCAGGGACTTCTCGGGGCCAGTGTGCGCTTCTGCAGTTGGCAAGGAGCCACTGAAACCGTCTGGCACGTACTGGTGAGTGCGTCCTCATAGTGTTTTGCAGCATTCAGCTTGTTCATGTGACGCGACTCTGTAACTACTGATTCTCACAACTTTCCGTTAGGACGTGGACGTCACCTCACCTGCTGCCCTCGCAGGCCTTCAACCCCACACAGATTTTATTGTGGGAGCAGATCAGGTTTTGCAAGATGTAAGTAACCCCTATTTTATAATCCTCAAACCGTGGGTTGGGATCCGCACAGGCCACAAGGGTGGTGAACATGCTTTTGGTAGGTTCCCACCGGTCATGACATTTCTGGAATGTCATGGAATTTTAAAACGTCTGTTCCAGTCAGGGAATTTTAGGATTATTTGGCTCAAATCGTGGAATATGAGGGAATGTGTGCTTGCAGCATGTTTACATTTGATTTGCTATTCATCAACCATATTGGATGGTATTGCATCTTGAGATGGCTCAACAAATGTTGAAAAAATTGGTTTGAATGTTTAGTGAAAAGTCAGAGAACCCCTCCCCCCGACTTCCGCCCACCCCAAACATTGAAACGCATTGTGAAGCAAAGCGCCACACAGCGGCTTTGTTGTTGTGAGCGGTGTTCGCCACTTTGTTTATGTCACCATTTACGGAGCCAGACTGTTTTTTCCAGCACAGACACAGAACGCTAAACTAGCGGAGTGCGAGGAGACATTTGATGAATTTGACAAAAAGTGTGAAATCTTACAATTAGCTTGCAATAGCTTACCATGCCTAAATGTACTCTACCTTAATGGCCAACGGCTGTGTTGCCAGTCGGAGGACTTCTTCACACTGGTTGAAGCCCATGAAGGCAGGCCCCTGAAACTGCTGGTGTACAACACGGAGGCTGACTCCTGCCGAGAGGTGGTGGTCACCCCGAACACTGCCTGGGGAGGAGAGGGCAGGTATACCACGCACGCACACTCACCCACGCACGCACGCACACACACACACACACACACACGCACACAGAACCTGGGGTGGATCTCTTATTTGTAAAATGCTAATGCATTGCTTTGATGAAGTTAGCCTGTCACTCTTAAAGGCTCCTTCTCCTTTCAACCCCCCACGCGCCCCAAATTGAACACTCATTGCCTAGGCTTGGGTAATGTTGTGTGGTGCGGCCTGCACCACTTGGGTTGGGTTTCTAATTACAGAGGCAGGGCTATGCAGATGTTTGTTATGCTCTTCAGCATGTGCAGAGGATGGGCAGTTAGAGAAAGAAAGATTAACTTAACTTAACTTTCAATGGCTGACTTTACCTTTTAACAAATAGCAACATCACACAAAACCATCACAAACATTTAGCAATCTCTTTTTACAGTGTTTTGTTTGTTTTATTTAGATGGCTATTACTATATTATTATCGATTGTTTGAAACTGTGTACTGCTGTTTATTGTTACTGTTTTGTTTAAAACCATTTAATTATGCAATTTGACCTTCTTTCTCTTTCTCAAAAATGTTTTGAAATGAACAGTTTAGGCTGCGGCATTGGCTACGGCTACTTGCATCGGATCCCAGCGCATCCTGGAGTATCGAAGGCCACAACAGGGGAGGGGATCTCCCCTGTTGTCCCCGTAGAGTCCCCACCACCGGAGATGGCTACCCATGGATTTACAGAGGTATGTACTCTACTTATAATGGTTGGTCAGGAGCCAATTCGAGTACTGTGTGTGGGGTTAATGGTCAATGTAGTGTCTGCCCTTGATATCATGGCATTGAACAAGTGCATTACCTTCGTTATTGTTCTGGGGGTCAGGATGGTCTAGTGGTCTTGGTGTTGGACTCCTAGCTGGAAGGTTGTGGGTTCAAACCCTGGAGTTGAACTACCTGTAAGCATCCTTGAGAAAGATTTGCTTTGGATTAAAGCATCTGCTAAATGTTGTAATTGTTCTGCTTTTCCCACAAAATTCTAATTGACATAACGATAGTAAGGATAGTAAAAGAAATCATGCTCTGAGAGGATTTTTGCCTGACCACATGTAGTGGGGACTGACTTATCGACCTGGTTAATAAGTGCATGCGCTACATTCTAGAGACAGTAGGTGGCGGTAATGCACCAATAGCATTGGATCCCAACTTCTGTGGCATTTCACAGAAACTATGTTTTGGTGTTTGGTGGAGTTGTATGGTGTTGGCCGATGACTGCGGCCGACTGAACTGGGATTGCTTAGTTTTATATTATATACATTATATTGTTCAACACAGATCAACACGTTGTGCATGGAATGAACACAGTTAAAATATTCCCTCTGTGATTTAGGCCTCCCTAATGGCTTCTTTAGGCCAGAGTGGAGACCCCAGAGACTTGGAAGCTCTGCTGCCTCCACCCATCCAGAGAGTCATGGACCCCGGTTAGTTGCAGCGCAGTTGCATTGAGAAGGACTCACACAAAGATATTTGAATAATAACAAAGATGGAGCGCTGTTTCCGGTCTCTTTCAAGTGGGTGTGTCACTACCGGTAAAGGCTTTTTGCTGTGGAGGCTGATGTAGGTAACGCCCAGACAGCTAAATCTACCACGTATGGCCTGAAACATAGTAAATTTACCTGAACAATTTGCTGCAGAAATACCACTGTGGCCTCAGATTGATTGTAGGTACTTGGAAATTAATGTAATATACTCAAAATACCCATTACTGCACCCAGAGAGAAATTATGAGCAATAGGCAATAGTATGGTGAAACCTGTGGACCTCCCCATTGACTTGCATGGAACACTGAGTCATTCTGGTCTGCACCTTCTCCCTTTCAATACAATAAACTGAATTAGCATCATAAAATATGAGCTACGAAAACAATAGAACGAAGGAACTCTGATTATAACACACATAAAGGGAGTACAGACAGTGATTTGGGCCTATTGCTGCAGGCTTCACTGACTCAGAGGTGGCCATGATTGGCGTGGACACTGCAGACGTGGTGGATAGGCTGGACCTGTCCATGTCCTCCATCGACATGACGAACACTGCCCTGGCCATGCACGAGGAGAAGGACAGTGAGATTTCTGGCATTGGTAAGCTGTGGGAGGTTGTGCACACCATCTTTACATGCATAGGGTTGAATGGTGAGGTAAAAATCTTAACTTAGTAAAGCTTAACATGAAAATTGTATGTACCAATTGGAATGCAATGTCAAGGGTGAGTAAATAGTAATAGACAATTCCCAACTGTTCATAGGGTACACATTGGGGAACGCATTGCAGTTGTAAATGTGTAGAAGTATGTTTTCCCTACGGAGCCCTCTAGACTCTTGGTACAGGACGTGAACACTTCCTAACTTAAATCAAAACTCGCTTCCTCAGAAGCTCCGCTCCACACATTGGAAAAGCATTGCGAAGGCTAGGATAGTGTTGTTGTGAGCGGTGTTCTGCTCTTTGTTTATGTTCGTAATTTACAGAGCCAGGGCTGTGTGAAAGTACCACACACAGAACGGTAAACTAGCTAAATGCTTTTACAAAAAGTGTATTATCTTACAATTAGCTTGCCTTACCTGACTATACCTTTAAATATTCTGCTGAATTGTGTCTCCTGGTGTGCAGAGGAGTTGGACTACAGTGGCGACTCACGCGATCTGAGCTCTCAGGCCGCGGTGGACCTGTCGTCCGCCCTCGATTCCACCGCCACTCTGTCCGATTCCCCCACCCCCGCCTCAGGGTCGCCCTCTGACTATAGCGAGACCCCCGGTGGACACGCCTCCCCTGCGACAGTGTCCCATTCCCCGCCACACCCACACCCAGCCCCAACCATGGACTCGCCCCTGGACACGGTGATGGCAGCAGAGCAGCCCGCGGAGAGGGAGGAGGGCGCCATGGCAACGGGAGAGTCTCTGGGCTGAGGCCCGGATCACGAGGTACAGCGATGTTAATGTAGTGTTGACAATCAATGGCGCTTAGGGCTTTAGTTTAGTTTATAGACACTAAGGGACAACTGGTGGAGACGGGGGGAAAACGCACGGTGCCACTGAGTTTTAATTTGTTGATTGTATATGGTAGCAACCAGGGGATTTTTAGATGAACTCAAAATGGTCTCTAGTAGCCCTTGTGCTTTTGCATAGCGGCAGCAACAGCTTCTGTTAATTTCTAAGACAAAAGCATTTTCAGAATATTATTGGCATAATTTATGAGCAGATAATGATTTACATTTTCACCTTAAAAGAATCTGTAAAAAAAACTACAAAGAACATTTCACATGTTAATCTTCAATTCCATGCAAATATATCGTCACTGTTTTTGTAGGTTACGTTAAGTAAATATTTGGTAATTTAATGAACAAATGACAATGTTTTTATCTGGTTCTGTTGCTGGTAAATTATAACTTTTGACATTTAATTACGTTTTTTTTTTTAAAATAGCAGTTTTATCATGGTTTTATGAAAGTATATACTGACCTGCTTTTACCTTAGACAAAACTTAAGGAAGCAGTTTCTGTTCATCAGTGAGATAGGCTACTGTCGATTTTGTATTTAACTGAAATGGTCAGGATAATGCTTTCTTAGGTTTCTTAGGGTCAGTATTTTGCCAATTTATTTGACTTATTCAGTGTAATCTGCCCCAATATTTTGTTTTACATTGTTATGATCTATGCAATCATAAGTAACATGTTGGAGTATTGCTGTTAACCTCAGTTTACCTCTACAGACAAGACTTCTAATGTAAATCAAAAAGATTAATGTCACTGTTAAATAATTTAGTATGTATGTATTTTCTTTGGTTATATTTTACACACTTAAAATAAGTAGGTGCTAGTAGTTCAAAGATGATAATACTATTTTTGAAGATATGATAGCAATTAATTGTAGGTTTTATTAGGAATGAGTGCAAACAATCTGTGAGATGAATGTGAGATGTGACTTGATAAATTAAAAGAAATTTAAATAAGTTATCCCTTGTTTTTCTTATACAAAATGATTAAATACATGTACATTAAGAACATATTACAAAAAATCATTGTTAAACCATTCAAATTTATTTCTTTGTTGAATGCCTAAAATATACATCATTCACAAGTTATTACAACAAGGGTATACATATTGCAGTGTGTTGGCCTAATTATGATGTTCCAGCCCTGTGGCCAATTAGCGCTTATGAAGAATTTACAATGTTAACTTTTGCAGTAGTGCTCGCTGACAAACATTAGGAGATAAACATCCCCATTAATTTTACTTTGGTAAACTTACCACATTGGTGTGTATATTTTAGATTCCCCTACAAGTTTTATTGATAATGAATTAGCCTACTATTTAATCAAAATAAACAGGAACAGCCCTCATTATCAATATAGCAACTGCTCCTGATCCAAGCATAGAGCAACTAAGCACATAATTAAAATATACACCTTATATAGTATCTCCAGATTGCTAAAATGATTTGGATAACTACAAACATTTGTAGTGTGAAGAACTGCAATTTTAACATCCAAGTCAATTTGCTTTGTTAATAAATGTGCTCTTTTGGCGAGGGTTTAGGAAAAATAATCTTAATTTTGACTTTTAAAATTTTACACAAAAAATATATAAATGCCAAAAACAATATAATTCACCAAAACCCAAAATGTTTTACACATATTTACAAAAAAAAAAAAAAACATTCGGCTCATTGATAACACAGCTAAAAAGGATCAACTCTGACAAACATTTGTCGCTGAGGTTCAAGCTCGGCAATAATTCAATCTCTAAGCAAAGGTATATTCAAGTCATGACAGATGACACCTAAAAGATGGAACAAAGAGCGCCACGTTGCTTTGAAGGAGTTACTCCTATGCGGGGTGATATTGTAGAGACGGTGGAGTGTTTGGTGGAGGAACGGGGACAGTTTCTGGAATGTACTAGAACAAACGTCAGTCTACTACATCCATGTGGCACGCACACAGAGCACGTCTGTCACAAAAACAAATCCAAGAAGTGGGGGAAAGAAAAAAACATCTGGAAAATGGGGGAAGGGGGTACAAGGGTCAAAAAATGTAAAAATAAAAGTATTGACGACAAATGCTGGACAACTTGATTCCACCCTTCAAAATGTACAAAGCAGAGTGAAGAAATAAGCAGCGCTACAGGTCACTAGGGTCAAGAATCCTGGCAGAGGCTTGACCTCTTCTAGCCAGTTCCCTAGTGCGACACGCCTCGAGCCACAAGCGTTAAGACTGGTCTGGGTCCACGTGGATGCTGCAACTCCAGACCACACCATGGGCTGTTCAGGGTACTAAAATGTCAAAGGTGGGAGGTGATTGGCAAATGAAGAATAGTTCTTTTTGTTTATTTTGAAAGTCACAAATTTCACGTCGACTTCTGCCTATAGTGAAGTGTCAAGTCCCCTCCGCTCTTCCAGATAAAATGTTTTACTGTTCTCAGGTCCATGTTGGGATCTAGAACCTGGTAAAGAACATGTAAAATTGGTTAATATGACACAATTACATTTAGATGTGTAAATCTAGACAAACAATGGTTAACAATATATAAACGAATTGTGTAAAGGCTGATTGCTCCATGAAATACCATGTACTCTAACCAATCTGATTTAATTTGAGATGTCACTGCATTGCAAAAAACAAGTTATGCAAGGCCACAACTATTAATATACATTGCACATTGTGAAATCTGAAGAATTATACAGCTCCGGAAAAATCTTGAGAGACCGTTTTAAATATTATACATATACTGTAAATGCAAAATATTTACAAAAAGTATATAAAAATATAAATAAATGTATAAATAATAAACCCTTAGAGGCTATTATTTTTTCCCACCACTGTATTGTGACACATTGTTTTGCCCATATTGCCCAAGAACGGATACCATATCTTGTCCCACCTGATCCTGGCACATGAGCTCAATCTTCTCCTCGGCTAGCATGGCCACGTCCTCCTCCTTCTCCTGCTCGCCCGGCTTGTCGTTGGCCGAGGAGCTGGTGGTCTGCGACTCGTTGTCCAGGTTGATGATCTTCTCGTAGACGTGCTCCATCACTTTCCTGACCTGGAGCATGTCACTGGCCGACAGACGGTCCCTGCGGAAGATATTTAGAGAATTTTAGATTTTGACAAGCACCGCCCCTTTCAATTGTCCTACTTAGTTACTGTAACTAGGATGGACAAAACCCCACAGAAAGCTATTACATGAAAACCATTGGCTCTATCAGATGTAAAAAAATGCTCAGCTGTTATTGGAGGAAATGCAAAAAGAGGCGGGGCTTGGGATAGGTTAAACGCCCACTGCAGGTAAAACACTCACTTCTTTAGCGTTTTTGCCCCGGAGGAAGAATGTGGTTGGAGGTAGAATGGGATTTTGTTAAACTTGGGCATATTTTTCTGAGAAAGACAGAATCAAATTAATTGTAAGCCAAACTACTATTGCTAACACAATATTCTGTGGAAGGATTTCATGCAGCTGAATACTTACATCTACAGTTATGTCAATAACCCACTGTGGAACTGTCTCATTGAGCAACATGGACTCAGTATCGCCGCCAGAATCTCTACATAGCAGCCTGTAACACATCAACATCATTCGCTGAGCAAGACAGTCACTGTTGCTGCTCGGCAGCGCTACAGTACATGCGGCAACATCCCTAACTACCAGTGTCATGTTCTTGTAATGTATCAAGCGTTTACTTAAAGCCTGCTTTCTCAGTAGGGCGAAAGCAAAGCTTGCGGGAAAGCACCTGAAGAGAGTCCTTCCTCCCGCTTCCCCGAAGATCACTGGTGTGTGTGGCGGCACCTGGAAATAGCCGTTCCCCTTCTGGACGCGGTTCTCCTGCTCGCCGTTCACTGTTGGGAGCACATTCGCCATGAAACAAGCCGGGGAACGGGGCCAGGAGCAAGACATAGAAGCAGCAACAAGTGTGACAGCCGGCCAGCTGATGCAAAACACATCCACATTACTGCGCTGCGTCTAGCGGGTTGCCAACTGGCTCATGTTGGACGCTGTCACGCTGGTAAGCTATGTAACCGTGAGTTGTTCAGCGCGGCAATCAACTGCCATTTTAATGATAATTAATATTTGGAACGGTATTATAAACCGCCTGGAATTTTACCGTGGTTCATCGTGAAACAGGTAACCGTTGCATCCCTAGAAACAGACGAGGTCTATTTGATGCAAATACCGAGCAATGCGACGCGTAGACTGCCAACGGGAGTGACGCCGGCGTAGCGTGCGTTGCTGGAACAAATGATTCAACCAATAAGTAACCACAAGCTAGGAAAAATGCTGTTGGTGACACGGCCACTTCAGACCAGAAGCGTTCCAGTTTTGCTTCCATTGAAATCATTACAATGCTCCATCTTTTTATATTTCTAAAACCGTTGACTAAAGTGTTAAAAGGTTGGTTAACAGTCACCGTGACAGGTACACAAGATGGAAGCCATTTTCCTCACCGTGGTTGACCTCATTCTCCTCCTCATCCATGGGGTTGATGTGCGTCCTGGGCCAGAACTCCAGCAGTGCCTGGAGCAACAGACCACCCAGGTTCACTGCAGACAAGAGAAAAGGAGAATAGGGGTTGGAGAAGGGGGGAAGCCTTTGATGCAACGCTTCTGAGCGCTAACGACAGTGGTGCAACACGTGATCCAGAATTCGCTGGTTTGAATCCCCGCTAACTCCTCACAAAGTGTCGACGTGTCCCTGAGACACAGATACATAATCCTAACTGCTCCCGGTGGTCAGGTGGCGAATGTGTGTGTGCACGGGTGGATGTGAGAATCCCGTACAGTGATTTGAGTGCTGAAGGTGAGTGAAGGTTAAAGTAGCGCTGTAATACATACAGGCCCTTAACCGTTCACGAATAACACCTGGCTAAAACATGTTTCCCAATTAAACGAGAGAGCAGACGTCACACATACGCTTTGGGTCGGATCCGTCAGAGCTGGAAAAGCCTGCGTCCTTCGCAGACACCCAGGCAGCGAAGCAGTCACTCTCATCTAACGTGATGGTCAGCATCTATTCAGCATGGATGGAGGAGAGAGCAGAAAACTACATTGTGAAAAATGTTATATAGAAAATAGATAAAACTTCATAAGGAGAGTTTAGAGAATGCACCATTGTTTTGAAATATTGTGCGTTTTATCGTATGTTGGAAGTTACCCCTGTTTTGAGATCAACGGAGAACCAGTTTGGCACGTAGACCATCTTGAAGCGCTTTTTGATCTCTTCGTCAAACTCCACTTTGCCCAGGTCTTCGCCTTTACACGCCTAAAGTGACACACAAAAAAAGCTCTTAGCCATTCAGAGAAAAGATCTAAACTGTATAATTTTTTCATTGTTATTTATTGCGATGTCTTAAGAGTTTACCTTGAGGACGTCCCAAAAAGCCACATTATTGTTGGTGTCTTTGGTGAGTATGTGTCTCTTATCATTTAGGATGTGACACTGGATAATACTGGCACCTCCTAGAGAAACATTTCACTTAAATATATTATAATAATTATAATAATAATAATGAAGTATATAATGAAATAATGTGGTGGAAACTTAAATATAATTCTTATTTCTAATTATTTTAATCATACATGTTTTCTTATTTTTTATATTATGGGCAATAATATACATGGGGAGAAGTAATACAGTTTGGAGGCCCAAACTATAAATGTCTCTTTATTGTGACATTATAGATTTGTAATTAGCGTCTTCACAGTCAAACTTTCGTCTGGAAGCAAACTGCCAACTTGCAGAACATAATGCTGATCAATGGAGAGAACATGTAATAACAATACAATTATATAATACTTTAAAACGAAACATCACCTCTGATGACCTGTTCAGGCTGCGTACACAGTGGCGTCAGGGGGGTAGTGCAGTCATTGTCGTATTCCCCTGATGCTCGGAAGTTGTGCATTCCTTTTAGAGACTGCACAGAAAAAAACGGGTGTAACGCAAACCAAATGCCCTGGACCTCACTAACGCTTTACTAATCACCACCACCACCACCACCTCAGCTGGGATTTTATTTCCCTACGTTGACCTCCAGTAACCAAGTTACTAGGCAATAACTATTTAGATGACATCAGGGTCGCTCACGCACACGTGTAGCTCTCCAGCTGCAATATGTCCCACCATGGCCCGTTAAGCTGGCAGCCTGCCAAACAAGTCGTAGGTTACCGCCACGCATGCTTACCCATTTATTAACGGACGACTTGGTGGTGGAGACCCAGATGGCTGGAGGTGGGTCAGCCGATCTGTCCAGTTCCATCTGAACAGAGAAACAATATACTTTAGATTCATACAAGCAGTGACACGAAGAGCAGTGGCTGAAACTCAACAGATACTGGATAGATCCAGTGTTGCCAACTCTTTTCCAATGAAAGTATTTAGCACCAGCTCCAAAAATCGCTAGAAGTCACCAGATGACGTCATCTGCTCATTTGCATATTGACACCATCATCGCATATTAATTTGAAGCCTATCGACAAATTCTGGATAGGTCACGATCAAAACCAGCCACGGGGGAACAACAGGGATCATTCATTAACTCCAGAGCCATGTAGAGAGAAGTTGCGCCATCTCCGTTCACGCCAATTGACCTTTTTTTTTACAGCAACAGAGCCTTAAAATAGTTAGCGGAAGTTAGCCTAAATACTATAAGCACCCTATAAATTCTATTTGAAATGTAAATAGGTTCATTTATTGACTACTAATTACCAAAATATGTAGTTACGCATCTGTATATATTAGGGATGTATGCGATTAGTCAGTTAAGTGGTTAAACGTTGCCAGCCTCGCTAGTCGGCACCAGAAATACTAGTCGGTTAAACGTTTTTTTTTTTAAAAATAAGTAGGCACTTTTTCTTGTTCACTGGGTCAGTCAGCCTCTCCCTGTCCCCGCCTGTGCTCGAAACGCTGTTGAGGCTGTAAATTGGGAGCGCGTTGGATTCCACGTCAAAGTCTACTGGTAGTGATCCCCACTGAGACATAGCAGCTGATGAGAGTGCAGTTACCGTAGGGAGAGACCGGCATGCAAATATTTAGAGTGTGATACATTGTGACTGTTTTCTGAGTGTTCTCTTACTTTTGGACTAGTCGACCAGTCTAAGTTAAAATGTTTGTTTAAACGACTGGGAAATTAGTCATTAGAAACATATTAAAATTGCCCACCAAGCACTTCCGGGAGCTATTTTTCCATAGGTTAAGCCTCTCCATGAGCCATGTGGTCGGTCGTTATCAGGCTTCTAACAACCTTGAATAAGGCGTGTTGGAGCAGGGAGAGATCTAAAAAAATGCAGGGTGCGGCTCTGCGGGACCGGAGTTGAATAACCCTGCCATAGGCCAATGCATAGTTTAGCATGTACGGTTCCTCCGTTGTGAAACACCACAGAAGTTGGGTTGCAACCGTAACCTGTCTACATGGTGCATTACCACCACCTACGGTCTAGAATGTAGCATATGCGCTTTTCAAATAAGTAGATAGGTCAGTCATATCGGCGGTTCCACTACACGTGGTCCAGCGTAAAGTCAAGATTTCAGATTTAATTAACAAGTGCCTTCTCACTTTGAGCACTGGCGCCTTCTCCTCGCAGATGAGCACACGGATGTCGGGGTTGCGCAGGTCCGTGCAGTAGATCTTCTTGTCCCTGCCGCCAGAGTAGATGTGCGTGAAGGCCTCGTTCACCTGCAGGGCCCACACACCTTCGTCGTGCACCCTGTAGGTGGCGATGCAGCGCTGCTGGCCCAGGGACCACAGCCGGATCGTGCCATCGGAGCTACCCGACAGGCACTGTGCGCACAGACAGTGTGATCAGACTCAGACAAGGTGGATTTATACCAAGACAATTGGGTGATATAGTGAATGCCGTATTTCAAAAGGAACTTGCAGTGCGTATGACAGGAAGTAGTTAAACACCTACATATACTACAACCCCACCCCCACACACACACACACACACACACAAAACAAATGAATATGTGTGAGGAAAGGGGGAGGGGGTGTTGGAGAAGGATTTTGGCTGCGTTTCAAGTGAAAAGCAACTGCTTTTAATATGCTTTATTTTTGGCTACAATAGGCATCATCCTGCACAAGGAAAGCAATCCCGTAATTCAGTTTGAAACAAGCGTTAACACGGTCAGTTACTAGTTTCTAAAATATAATAAGTTTCATGTTTAATGGTTAAAACATTTATGACCTACATTTCCCTTAACTCGAAAATGTTTATTTTAATTAGACAAACATACGTATTAAATCGGGATCTGAAAATAATTTGATTCTCGCTGTTGAATACATGCATATTTTTTTCAAACTAAATGTCCCATAATGCGGAAGTGATTTAGGCTCTCTATAGAGACATTCCTTAAACCACCTGGCTTCGAGCTCAGCCCAGGATCTTGATAATCTCACCTGTGTCCCGTCGCGGTTCAGCAACAAAGACTTGACGTTGTCTGTGTGACCTTTAAGCTTCATCAGCTTTGCACATGTGCGAGGGTCCCACACTCTGAGAACCTAATGGAGAAACAAAGGATTCAACTAAAATTAAAACTGCACACCGAACGTCAATGGAGATGAACCGAAAAGCCTTTGAAAACCTTTTCTGTGGATCCTGAAACAATGACTGTACCCATCTGATTCATAGCCAGGCTATAGATTGAGTCTTTGTTCCCGCTAAGCGAAGAGGCTGTTGCAAATGAAAACACATGGAAAAGTCCAGTACAGTGATGATGACAGAATCAGGATTAGCAAAATAAAAGCTCACAGATAATTTTGACCACTGTTGTCAAAGGGGGAAAAGGATGCTTACTGGTAACGGTGTTATTAGAGGCTGTGAGTGCCGTTAGCGTGTTTACATCCCACAGGAAGATTTGCCGGTCAAGACCGGCCGATGCCACTAGCTCCTTGTCTTTAGCATAGGCCAAGGCTTTCACGTAGTCCTTGTGCGTCCGTAATGTGGACATGCAGAAGCCTTTGTGTGCGTTCCATACTTTGACTGTTGTATCGGATGACGCAGATATCACTGAAAAACAGCAAAGCCATCCCCAGCTGTCAGTGGTAGTTGCAACTAAGAAACTACAGTTTTAAAAGAAGCAGAATCTCTGGACTGCATGGCAGATGGTAACCTACATGTTTTTCCATTGCAGCAAAGCACTATGTCATTGACCCAGTCTGTATGGTGTTCCATTGAGGCAATGTATGGGTCCTGCTAGAATGAGAGGAAGCGTGTATTAGGGCATCTCTGCATTCGCATTCCAATGGTGCATGCAGCAAGTTAAAACGATGCATATTGTTGAACTTATATAGATTACAGATTAAATAAATGTACTTTGTGCTGGTTGACACTCCATATCCTAATGATGGAGTCTCTCCCGGCTGTGAAAAGCCGGTTCAGCGCGGGGTCTAGTTGGAGAGCATTCACCCCATTTCGGTTGTACTTCTCAACTTCATCCCTAATAACATATGACACCTGGAACACAAGCAGTATAAAGAAAAACATAACTCACGGCATTATTACTACGCAAATAACGTTTAGTCTTACATTCCTCAAACAGCACAGCAATGATCCCAGTTCAAAACCAGAAACGGGTAAAGACAAGGTTGAGTTGCTAAACGGTGAAGTTGCAAGGCGTGTAATACCCAATGACATCTTAAATTATGCATGCATACACATTGTGCTTGGTGGAAACAGCATGGGTCACGCGTTATCCCAGTAATTAGACCGAGCCCGATTGCAGTGCAAGCTGACGTGAGCGGTGCCTGATATTTCTAAAATACGATTAATAGGAGATACCTCGTGGTGGGTGCTTTTCAGTCGGTAAACGTGTGGTCAGGTTTCAGTGGTGACAAGCGCGAGAATCCGTGATGCAGGCATGTGATTATTCAGACGTTAACGTTAGCCCAATAAGATAGCTAGCATTAGCTAAGCTAGCGAGGTTAGCCGGGTTGAGTTATGGCTGTCTGTAGCAGCAGGTTTTCAATGTTCTCCAGTTGTCCGCTGCACGCATGAAAATAATGAAGCGCAGACCGTTGTCCTTATGAGACACTGAACAAGTATGAAGTGATTATAATTTACCTGTACTTTTCTCCGCCCAGCAGCATTTTGCCGATGATGGGTGGCCATCTTGCATGTTGACAGTCAATGCATGTGACGCTACATCCGGGAAATATTAAACACACGAAATTGAGAGTTATGGGTAATGGAGTTTTCATTTCCTAGACTTTTATATTGTGGCTATTTTCTTTCGACATAATAATTACACTTTAATTACATTTTTAATCGATTTTTATAATTGTTAAGTTTAGATATATATATATCGTAAATAACGTATTTAATTATTTCTTCAGCCTACCTTTCTTTACAAAATAGTACCTAGCCTAATTGAAGGACCATATGACAAGAAAGGTTTGTGGACGTTTAAATCGCCCATAAATAAGAATGTATAAATTAACTAGATATTGGAGTATTTTCAAATTATGCCTAATTAGCCTATTACAGTCAATGCATGTACGCATATTGTAATTAATTCAATGTGATCATTGGCTGTCTGCCAGTAGAGGGAGCCATACGCTCGATTTAGAGTTGGCCTCCAACATTAGGCATTAATACGGACGGTGTTGTCCATATCTGCCTGGAATAGGCCTATTTATTTTCGACGATAATTAGCATATGCCCAAAATAATTATATTTGTTCTTTTCTTTATAGCCTATACAATGCATGTGTGCATATACATACGATTCTGCTTACTATTTGTTTTAAATATAAAGTCTATACAAATATGATAATATATAGTTCCTCACCACGGCTATATTTGTAATGTGGAGCAATTGTAGGATATCTAGTCATACTCGAAACTATGTTCTGCAACTTTTAGGCTAATGTGTGAGATGAGATGACTCACTGGACCAACTCCAATACACTGAGGAGTCCTCATCTCTCCTCCCCTCCCCTCACCTCCCCTCCCCTCCCCTCCCCTCCCCAACTCAACAGCTCAAGGGCAAATTGCAGCGCGACTATTCTCTACTGCGCAACTGTGAGATAAAGTGTGTGAAATTAATTTTGCGCACTCTTAGACTCTAGACTGTAGCTCCATGGGATGACTTGCACCGAATATCCATGCCTCGAAGACCTTATTGAGATAAGATAACACATTGTCGTCGTTGTTGCACCTGTGCCGCAGGCTAGTGCAAAATGTCTGATGTTTTTGACATGGTAAGGCAGTTTTAACCTGCTTAACACTGGATTCCATGGTTATTCCCAGATGAATGAAGACACTTTTTTATCCCTTTAATTGGAGTAATTGGCAATAAAAAGCAGAATATAATACGAAGAAGTCATGGGTTTTGCAAGAAAGGTCTGGCAGTTGTATGTGCTTAACTCTGGAAGCTAATGTCAGAGTTTCAGATGTAAGTATTGAAAAAAACTTTATAACATTATAAACATTTGATAATTGAGAAGAATAACCCGCATATATTTGCCAGTTTCTGTCTGTTTATAGGCTAAAGAATAGCCTTTTGTTGAGTCTGAGTCAAAGCTCTATATTAAGAATTTTACCTTTTATTTATTGTTGCTTAGCATGGTGATAGGCCTACACTTTTATCTGCTGTATGTATATATTTGAACGAATCGCTTCCTATGGGAGTATTTGCTTTATAATGCTTTAGTAACTAGGTTAAAATCCGTTAACTTCAGAGCACTCACTGCAGATGATGTACCATAAAAATAAAAAAACGATTAGGAATGACCTTTTTGTTACAGGAATTCCAGTTAATAATCTGGGCCATAGACAATGCATTTGATCAATGTTCAGTAGCCACTATTTCTCTTGCAAATACTTCTCTCCTGCTATTCTGATACAACCCTCTTGCAAGCCATTCTCTTTTATGACTACTAAGAAAGTTAAATATATACAATTGTTAATTGTTAAAATTGGTTAGTAGTCAATTGATGACGTTTTTTGTTTGTTGTTATCAATGTTGGTTGTCAATGTTATACCTTTGGCAGCACTAATTCTGTAGTGTCATTCAAACATATTCTCCTCTCTTGTTAATGGGATTTATAATATTTTGTATGCCTAAACACAAATTAAAAAATTAATTGAAAATGTTAAACATATTAGGCAAATCACACAATAAGCACTTAGTTGCAGGCTATTTTTTGATACTACTGTATTAAAACATCCTACAAATAAATCTATAAACGTTTTTAATTAAGCAGGCATGTAGGCTATATGTTAATCATTATGGGTAAGATTAGGTCAGAGGTCAAGCTATAGGGCTAGTTGACTGTGCCCAATATGCTGTCGAGATACAGTATGATACAAGGACTCTGTAGAAAGTCAATATTTTAGTGTGATTTTAGATTATTTTTATTTCCTGCACTCCTGCAACATTAAAGGGCTGAGACTTTGCTTATAAAGTCGTTGAGCAAAAAAGAAAATGTGTAAATTATTGTTGGGGTGCCAAGGTTGTCAACTTTCTATTTTGTCTTAAAGATCAATGTGGGTGGAGCCATTTTGCGCACACTTTGTCTGATAGATTCCATCCTTTGAACTGCTTAGGTACACTGCCTGTACATTGCCACCACGATTTGTAGTTTTGTCTGAGCCACCTCATGAAAGAAACATCTACAGTGTTAATCTGCTTTATAATGCAGCAAAATTCAACATATTCTTAATTGATTCAGGCAGGATGGTCTACTGGTCTGGGTATTAGACTTCCAGCCAGAAGGCATGGGTTCAAACTCTGGTTGTAAGCAACCTTGAGCAAGATGCCTAACTGCTCCCGGTGGTTGGTCACACTTTGCATGGCAGCAGTCACTATCGGTGTATGAACGTGTGTGTGACTCAGTGAATGTCAGGCATAATACTGTAAAGCGCTTTGGATAAAAGTGCTATATATATGCATGCATTTACCATTTTGATCTTTTTGCCCTACTGTTGTTTGCTTTGGATGTGGTGGTACATCATAGAACAGTGTCTGTTACTATAGCAACGTCCTGCTAAATTAGCCACATCACTTCCTGTGTGTCAGTATATCCATAGCCACTGTAATATCCAGTACAGAGTTCTGCCTTTCCAAAGGGTCTTATGTTGTGCTGTGTCACTGGGCCTTGGGATTAAGATAAGTTAATTATCCCATGTAAAGTATGTTTTTTTTAAATGAATGACACACAGCTGTTATAAACAGTAATCTATGAGTACTTTAGTGAGTGAATTCATTCCTTTTCAATCCCTGCATTCTTACTTTTTCCTCTGTTGTCCATTCCACTCCATATGTTCAGCTATAACTGAAATCTAGTACAGGAGAATCAGGATGAAAAGATGGCAGCCATGTTGTTACCAACGGGTCCTGGTGGCTTGCGGCGGTTCACTCGCGAATCCTTGGCTGCGGTCGAGCAGCGGATTTTGGAGGAGCAGGCCAAGAATTCCAAGGAGTACCAGGAGGATCTGTGCAACGTGAAGCTGCTCAAGCCCAGGGCCGACCTGGAGGTTGGCAAGCAACTCCCGCGCATCTACGGTGATATCCCTGCACAGCTGGTTGGGGTCCCGCTGGAAGACATCGACCCTTTTTACTTCAAGAACCGCAGGGTGAGTCTTCCAATGTGTACAGTGTTTGTACAACGTCAACCTAGTATGCGTGCAGTATTTGTGTATGACGTCAATTCAGTGTGTGAGCAGTATTTTTACATCAACTCAATGTATGTGTGAAGTATTTGTACTGTATATCAACTTAGTGTGCAGTTTTTGTATAGACGTCAACTCAATGTGTGTGTTAATAGGTTGGCTGTTAATTGCTTGACTGTCTTTTGTTTGTGTGTTAGAAAATTGTTTATCAGCGATAGTCAACTCACATACTGTTATCTTAATTCAACTTTAATTCAGTGTATTGCTTGGTCAATAAAACCTGCTTTGAGAGTTTATAAAATGATATACAGTGGCAGCTTGGATGTTCTTTTATTTATTCATTTATTTTATTACCAAGTGGCATTGTAGAGCAGTTGTATAGATAAGCAATGTGTAACAGAACCTATTTAGGCCTCTTAGTGGGCCCTGAAATGGGATTAACAAGTTTTCATTGGCAGAGTCAGCCGATCAAGCCTCCTCCTATTAACGAGTCAGTATTACAGAGAGAGAGGGAGAGAGAGATGAAAAAGGACATGGCTGCCATTCTCATGGTCTTTGGTTTGGCATGGGATGCCCTGCTGGATAGGGAGGATTATCCAAAGACCAATAAATATTGAAATAAATGCCACATCTGTTTGTGAGAGGTTCAGCCCAAGTTGACTTCCCTCCATTATCTCAGCTGGGCCTTTAATTGCTCTTTCACCGTGCTGTGTGACCATGCCTGCTTTCCTGGTGGCAGGCAGAAGTGGATGTCAACACAGATGGTAGACTAACACAGCGGCTATAGTATCATCCCATTTGACCAGAGGATGCAGATTGAGTTGCTATTCGTAGCTGCAGTGTCTTTTCTAGCCCTGTAACTCAGCAATTGCTACAAATCCACACTGAAGCTTATAAAAATTCTCATGAATAATTCTACTGTTGATTTATTTGTTTGATTATTAATCTGTTCATTCGTAAATCCACTCATTCATTCCATTTTAGATGATCACAGCCATGCTGATAATCACTGTAGTATTTACTGCTTTCTGCAGTAAATCCAATGATTTAGAACTAATTAAATGCTCCTTGTTCAATAACATTACTTGACAAGAACTCTCAATAGCCTAAAACCAGTTCTGTCAACTAAAATGTATTGTAGACATATTGTAACATGTTTGTGATGTTTTAATGTCATTTTTTGACTAATGAGTTATTTCTTCTTTTACAGACCTTTATAGTGCTTAACAAAGGGAAGGTGATCTTCCGATTCAGTGCCACTTCATCGCTTTATTTCTTTACTCCATTTCATTTTATTAGATCAATCGCCATAAAAGTTCTAGTCCATTCATATCCTTTTTGATTCACACAACACGATACCTGCTTTGCTTGCTTGGTTAGTATGTTTTAAATGTAATGCATGCTGTTGTATGATTAGTTTCGAGATGGATATAACCTATATTTAACAAAACTAGGAATATTGCCTTACTGGTCTTTCAAGGGGAATTTTTACTTTATCTTATTCTTAATTGTTATATTTATTTAATCATTTTTTGATGTAATGTTATTTTTTAAATAAAACATCATAATAATAATTTTATACAACTCAATACATACTTTTCTTTTACAAAATCTTTCTTTCACTCAAGTTTAAAGTCCCTCACAGCCTTGCAAACAGTCATAAGCCAATGTAAAATACAGTATACAGATGCCTTCCTTATTTTATTGAGTCCCATTTTTCAAACCGCTTTGTAATGTTCTCCCTGGCATCAAAAACCAAATCCCTTGATATCCCTCTTTTAATCTAAAAAATGAAATAAGAGCAATGAGATTTTCTATCATGTGACGGCTGCTAGTGTCCAGGCAGCCCACGGTGCAGCAGAAGCAAACATGCATATGCTATGATATCCATATATCCATATATCTATGTGTTTTATGGATTATAAGGCTGCGAGTACAATGTGCACTCGTCTGCCTTTTTCATTGAACCTTGAATATTAATATTAATATCAGGAGAAAGATGAGCCGGAAGGCAAAGCTCTCGCTCTACCGGGCAATGTTCGTTCCTACCCTCACCCATGGTCATGAAGGGTGGGTCATTATGACCGAAAGAACTAGATCACAGGTACATGCGACCGAAATGTGTTTTCTCAGAAGGGTGGCAGGCGTCTCCCTTAGAGATAGGGTGAGAAGCTCTGCCATCCGTGAGGAACTCGGAGTAGAGCCGTTGCTTCTTTGCGTCGAAAGGAGCCAGTTGAGGTGGTACGGGCATCTGGTAAGGATGCCTCCTGGGCGCCTCCTTAGGGAGGTGTTCCAGACACGTCCAGCTGGGAGGAGGCCTCGGAAAAGACCCAGGACCAGGTGGAGAGATTATATCTCCACACTGGCCTGGGAACGCCTCGGGTTCCCCCAGTCAGAGCTGGTTAATGCGGCTCGGGAAAGGGAGGTTTGGGGTTCTTGCTGGAGCTGCTGCCCCCGTGACCCGACTCCAGATATGCGGGTGAAGATTGATGGATGGCTGGATGATGAAGATGCTAAGACCTTGGAATAGTCATTAAATCCACATTGTTCTCCCATGAACCATTTTGGCTAATTAAAGTTGATTTTCATCAAACTATTGTCATAGTTTGAACGTCATAACGTTCGTAAATTTTCAACACGTTATGAACTATGTGTTTAAAATTAAACACAGTTCAGATGTTAGGTTATATGTCATTAGTTTTAAGCAGATTGTGATATGGTTTGAACACAAATGTACTATTTTATATAATTTTTGTCTGTGATAGTCACCTATTATCACTTCATTTTATGGCTGCACGATTTTAATGACAATATCTCTAATATGCTCATCATACTGTGAAATGTATCTGCTTTGGTTGAGTGATGCTTAAGACAATTGTAAATGAACATAATTAACATAATAATAATAATAATAATAATACTACTTTCCTTGACCAAATTACACATTGTTCAGCCTGTTCATAATGTGCACTATACTAACCAACTGTTGCTTCATGGCAATGTCAGACCCAGCACCGTGGACCAAGTACCTAGAGTAAGTATTTCACTTATATACAATGCACATTTACCACTACTAACTGGTTACTAAATCAGTAATGACATATTCTCCTTATTAAGTTAACTTATCAAGTTATTCTCCTAGACTGGAGTTTCAACAGTGCTACATTTTCGATGTTGAGCTTAATCAGAATTTGTTGCTTTGTCAGTCATGACTGGAGAGTCATTGAACATGTAAGTATGTAGCATGTAGTAATATTTATCCCGCGACCAGAATGTCACATTTGAATGCCGATAAAGCATGTGGGGAATTATCAAAATCATTGATAATTCAAGATATGATATCCTAATTTCCGGAGAACAAAATGAGGTCAATATACTTTTGTTTTTACCATGTAGCATGCATTGAAACAGAGACAGAGGTGCTGTATTTATTCATACCTGTGCATGAAGTTTAGTTGTAGGCATGTTTACAACTGACTCTGTAACCTCATATGCTTGAAGTTAGCTTCTGTGGTAATTCAATTTATGCCATTAATGAAACAGGCTCTAAAAAGAAAAGCTGTTATATTCTGTGAATTTCCCATTTGTTTCCCATTTTTCAATGGTTATTTTTCAAGACTCTTTTTGCCTGCAATTATCATTGAATGTGATTGTAATTTTAAGATTATCTAACATCAATAGGTACATTATTCACCTCCATTTTCGCTTTTTAGATATACATTTACTGGGATTTACACCTTTGAATCAGTAATGAAGATCTTAGCGAGAGGATTCTGCATAGATCCCTTCACATTCTTAAGAGACCCATGGAACTGGTTGGATTTCAGCGTCATCGTTATGGCGTAGGTATTATGGTATAAACATGTTCTGATATGCTTAGTGTTTTTTGAAGCATGGTCTGTAATTAGTCCATTGCTTCTAGTGTGAATTCTGGGTGTATTCAATCAGAGAAATATATTTCATTACATATTCAAATAATAAAAGGCCCCATATAATATTGTCCTTTTCTCCATTCAAACTGTACATTCCATTTAAGTCATTGTTGCACAGGTTTTTACATGACCTTCATGCCCTAATTGATTATTTTTATGTGACTAGAATTGGCATTAGAGCATAGATGACTGGTACAATCTAGATATGTTGTTACACCTGGGGCCAAAATCTACATAATGGTTTTTCCAGAGAAATGTCTGTGGCATCTGTCAATATTATGTTTGACTGACCAGTTCAAAACGTTGTTAATTCATACTATGTGTTAGTTCTTATTTACTACACACAATTTCATGCATTTCATAATTGAAAATTCTTGTTGCCCTATCAACCCCGATTGCATCTTAACCGTCCTAGAAGGGCAGATTCCTCTCTCTGTGGTCCTTTCCAATGGTTTCTTCTCCCTTCCAATGGTTTCTTCCTTTTTTACGCACAAGATTTTTACAGATGTATTTTTCTGGCCTGGGAAAAGGAGCAGGTTACAGGGGTGTTGTTTGTTTCCAGGTGAAATTTGGTCTTGCAAAGCTCTTTGAGACTATAAAGTGAATAGCTTAAAGGGGATCGTGCTTTCTCTGTAGCAGCTCCAAAATTGTGGAATGTCTTACCTCTGCCAATTAGACAGGCC
>JAODTR010022341.1:0-2500 GCA_025399935.1 Amblyopsis rosae
CCCCCCACACACACACACACACACACACACACCCTTCCCGTTCCCTTAGCCCATACCCTCCCCCAGGCAGTGCACCTGGGTATATATCTTCTGCTCACACACACACACACACACACACACACACACTTGAACACAGAGAATATATTCCCACACATGCATACTGTGTGGGAATAAAAACACATAAGCACGCGTGCGCACACACACCAGGTACAGAACACGTTATCAGGCTGTTTGCAATGTTTATTGTTCTGTCAAATTGTTGTTTGGCTAACAGCCATCAGATCTGTTAACCACTACAGACATTGAGACACGCGCACACGCGCGATTTGCAATCACTATTGACGATGTGCTCAGTAGGGTGGATCTCCATTGATGATATCGATCTTCCTGTCCCTGACTGAGAGCAGAGGATGCCAGATGTGTCCTAGCCATTCACATCCTACAGCGCTTCATCTCCATGAGCGAGGAGCAGGAATAATGATGCCAGGAGCTTCATCTGAAGGTCTCACAGCCTGCTGGCTGCTAAAGGGCAGCGGTCCACAGGGAAGTGCCTATATCTGGGGTGATGTTTGTGTGGACTGGTACCCTGGTCCAATGTGTTTTATTATGCGTGTCTGTGTGTATGCACTGTGTACATGTGTGTACAGTATGTGTCTATCTTTACACGTGTTGATATACTGCGTTTGTGGTATGCAGAACTAATCGTCAGTCTTGTCTCTGGTGTGGCTGGTATGTGCTGTGGAAAATTGAGGACAGCCATGTTCTTGCGTGGGTTAAGAATGACAACGCACAATGATTTGTCTGTAACACAGACATAAACACACTTTATGCAGAAAGGAAATTCTCACATGCATACTGTATATTACTTTCTGAAAAAGGTCAATCATGATTTGAAAGCATGGCTGATAATCTTTCTAAAACTTTAAATCTGTTTGACATAATAGCTGTGGAGAAATGATCCCTTACTATTGGAGATCTTTATATATTGAATTTTACCTAGTTACTGTAGTAAGTTCTAGTTATGTTTATCTTTCCCGTTTCTTTCTGACCAACCTTTGTGCTTATTATGCATAACGTTTTTAATGAATGCAGTATATTGCTGAAAGAAACGGCAATAACTTTGCATTTTAGCGCAGTGAAAGTCTTGCAGCCACAAGAGGCCCAGAACTGTCATTCTGCAGCAGACAGTAATGAGGATACTGCAGTCTAATTTAGCAAAGAAAAATAAAGCCTCATGTAGGCTGGAAAATGACACTATAAGAGCAACAGAGGGAGGGAAATATAGATCTCTTTCCAAGTAAAAACTTGCACTGGAATTAACACTTATTGAAGGTATAACAAACTGGCAAATTTAATATAGAAACTCTGAAATGTATTTGAATACAATTTGCTATTTCATTTGATTGATTTGAAATTAACTTTTAACCATTTGTCAAGTCAAATGTGAACATTTATTTGTATTATTTGTAATATTACATATGTCATGCTATAACATTAAAATGTACAGTAGAAAGAAACAGTTATCAAGTCTCTCAAATAAAAATGATAAAGTATGATTTGTGCAATGATTAAAACACATTTTCAAACTTTTTTGTGAAAAGAAATCAGTTGTGAACTGACTTACATTGTTGATTTGGACATTTCGTTCACCTGGTAAAGGGCTGTTATATATTGTGTGCATTTTCTCTGTATGGGCGAGGCCTCCTATCCACCACCTCAGGACTTCAAACAGGCTTCTGATCTGACACACTGGTGTTGGGTGTTAGGAAATGTGTCCATCTCACCCCTCAAACTGTGCTCCCTCTCTCCCTCTCTCATATTCATCCCTCCTTCAGTCTCACTGTGTATCTGACAAGCTGGCACACTCAAAAGGGCATTGTCAAAATGTCAAACTTCATAAAATATAGATAGAGAAAGAAGTCTACAGAGACGGAAAAAAGAAAAGGGGTGAAAGATAAATGGACGCAATATGAGAGAGTAGAAAAAGGAGACAGACAGAGTGTTAGAAAAGAAAGATGGGCTCTCGCTGGTAAAAAGAACAGTGTGAGAGTTCTTGCTGATGTTTGATGTCCTCCCCTCCGGGGTTCGCTGACATAGAGTGCTACAGCACCCCGGTTAAAGCAGGCCCAAATGACAGCAGCCATTTCTCCCCCTTTCTCTCTATGGTCCTTCTGTATTGTAGTTGTATGCGTAAGACAGACCAGAGACTGAATAAAAAATGGAAGATGGAGTCAGAGAGAGAAAAAGAGTCAGAGGCTACCTGCCCTCTAGCTTTGGCAGTACTGTTGTAATAACTGTTATGCTAATAAAGCTAACTTGAATTGAACTGTGTCAGAGAGAGAGAGAGAGAGAGAGAGAGAGAGAGAGAGAGAGAGAGAAAAAGAAAGAAAAAAGAAAGATAGAGAAAGTGCCCTTGGGGTCTAATAAATCAGCTCTGCATTAAAAGAGTGGGTTCTGAAGATTCTGCCTGGGAAGACAGGTGTCCATAGCATTCTGGGCC
>JAODTR010022341.1:7500-60211 GCA_025399935.1 Amblyopsis rosae
CAGGCGCACACACACACACACACAGAGAGGTAAGCTGACACGTGTTTTATCCTCTCTTTAGAAACCCCTCTGAACTGTCATCAGCTTTGAGAGTGCTTCTAAAAATACTGCTTCTTCTCCAGCAGATCACCTGCAAAATTGCTGGGGGAATTTATAGCATGGCAGTATGCACCAAGAAAAACCCACCCATTTCCATCTACGCGCTGGTGTGATGGGCTTAGAGACCAAAACTGTGCTGTTGTGTCTGCAGCCAGGTCATCATTAGATGTTAGCACCTTGCATCCATGATTCCCTATAACATTCTCTCCTCTCTCTCTCTCCCTCCATCTGCGTGACTGCACGGTGTAATCCCAGTCGGGCCGGTGGAATGTTCCGGTATTGTTATGGCATCTCATCCAGTGTACGACAGGGTCCCTAACTCTCTCTCTCATTCACACACACACCCACACACACACACACACACACACACACACACACACGCACACACACACACACACACGTGCAGAGTGCTTGGGCTGCCATAAACCCGAGTGGGGAAACCACAGGAGAGAAGTAATGACAAAGCGATGCTACACCTCTCCGTTCCTGCTCCCCTCCCCCATCAGTCAGAGGCAGGCATCAAGGTCGGCCTACTGCTCTCCTCTCCTCTCCACACACACACACACACGCACACACACACAACCACCCATGCAGACATAAACACGGTGCTGATGAGGCCCACTGCTGTAACTCCAGCCTTGCTGTGACATCATTAATATGAGCCACTGTCCACACTGACATCATTAATAAGAGCCAGGGTCATGACTCTCTCCTAATGGCCCCTTAAATATAACAGGCTTGACAGAGAGGCTGTGTCAGTGTGCTTGCGCGTGTGTGTGCGTGTGCGTGTACGTGTGCACGCTTACACTTGTCTGCCAGACAAGAATGCACATACAATGGTGTCTGATTTACACATTGTCTTGCATCCAGTGTGCAAGACAATGCCATCCGGTGTGGGCTCCCAGGTAATTAGGAAACCACACAGACACACAAACAGCTCTAGTTTCCCGGCCGATGGCTAATACCAAGATGGAAATGGATTATGAATATTTAGAGACATAATTGGTCAGGCTTAAGACAGGGAGGCAACATCAGATTTTTGGGTGCGTGTGTGTGTGCGCACACGTGTGTGTGTGTGTGTGTGTGTGTGTGTGTGCGTGCGTGCGTGTGTGTGTGTGTGTGTGCGTGTGCGTGTGTGTGCGTGTGTGTGTGTGTGTGTGTGCGTGTTTGTGTTTGAAAGGGAAAAAGGAACAAAGTGTGGTATTGTGTCTAATCACGCTGCTCAGTGTCCAGTAGAACACACACACACACGCGCGCGCACACACACACACGTGTGTGTTTGAGTGATGCTGTCCCTGACAAGCCAGTGACAAGAGGAAAACAAGAAATACAACGGCTGGCCCAGCAGTGCATGCAACCAACGCTACAGACAGATACACTTCTTCTCTCCCTTTGTTCAGCCTGACATCTGAAGGAACACACTTTGGAGCACAAGCCTTTGTTTGTCAGGGAGAGAGATGGAACAGGAGGGAGACAGAGCAAGAGAGAGGGAGAGAGAGAGAGAGGGGAGGGAGGGGGCGTGAAATAGCATCAGTGTGGCAGGTTCCACTGCACCTGCTAAGCATGAGATACATTATCTCTTTGCCAGGTTTCTCTCTCTCTACCTTTCTCTACCTCTCTCCCTCTCTCTACCGCTCTCCCTCTCTTTAGCTCTCTCTCTCTACTTTCTCTCTCTCTCTACCTCTCTCTACCTATCTCTCCCTCCCTCTCGCTCTCTACCTCTCTCTCCCTCCCCTCTTACAATAGCTTGATTCTTCTCTTTCTGTACCCTCCTTGCACTTCTCCAATTCAACCTCTCTCTTCCTCACATGCTCGCGCGCTATGCTCCCGCTCATCCCTCAGACATAGGTGAGCATACGTCACATCAGACACCAAGCACACAATCAGCCTGCAGAACCCTGAGTGTGCATCTCATTAACGACACGCACACACACACACACACACACACATTGACGTACGTGACGGGTTGCCGACACCTCCCCGGCTCCCAGCCAAACAATGAGCCCGCCTGACATTCATCACCATCATATTTTTTTTGTTTTATCTCTGAGCTAGAGACTGGAGGCGCCCTGCCGCCCCAGCTATAACTGGGAGCGCGTGCTCTTCTCTCCGTACCGTGCATTTACATTTCTCTCCGTTAGCTGTCGGCCCTATTCACAGTCGGCGCTGAATTTTAAAGGGCTAATTTAGAATCTAGGGTATCAACAAAGGCAAACAACTGGGACAACGGCGGCACAATACTATTAATATAAGTTATTCTGCGGTGCGTACTGCAGGGGGATTCTTATAGTATACGGCGCAGACAGAGAGAAGACCAGACAGCGAGGGAGGGAATGAGAGGGGAGATAGATGAGTTGATAAGAGTAAATATGGGAAAGATAGAGGGGGCAGCTGTTGGCGTAACGCCATATTAAGCAGGAAGGCCTATAAGCCTCGTCTAGTTAGACGCATCTCCATATGAAAAGACCCCTGTGCCAGTATATACGACGCATGCATTCCTAATACACTTGGTTGGGAATACGTTCACCGCAGTGTGTGTGTTTCAGCAGGTGCTCTGAGGACAAATAGCAATCTGAATTCAAGTGGTCCCGTCTCCACCTGGAACACATATCCGTTCGCTCAGGCGGGCGCAAAGTCAATTTTTCAACTCTTTTTTGTCGTGCCATGTCATGCTAATGACGAGGCTAACAGAGCTGGGATAACAACAAGTCATACGCCCCTAATAACAACAACCAAATCGATGTCGAGCGTTGACACGGTGACAACTAAATTAGCATTTCATCGTGTGCCATTGCCCGCTTGGATCAAACAGAAAATATCCTATGAAACACCCGCTGTCTGTTAAACCGTATTCCCTGGGTAAAACACAGCATGTATGGAAAAGCTGGCAGGCAAATGACAGTTTAAGTCCAAAACGCAAAATAAGTCCATAGGCCTAGATTTCACCACCTCTGACTAAACAACGCTCTAGGGAGATATTTAGCATTGGTTTAGTTTAAACACAAATGTTATTTTGTGTGACTATGCAGGAAAGCATTAAACTGGGCTGATCGACTTCACACACACCATACATTGCTGACTAAATCTAAATGTGCCTGACATTTGACCTCACTTTTTGCCAGCAATATTTATGTATATTTTGATATTTAAGTGTGCACTTTTCAATCACATAAATCTCATAAAGACTATCCTTTATTTTGTTTCTTAGATCTGGTGCCTTCTCCCTTCACATAAAAACCGAGAAAGTGGGTGCGTAGAATTCTCCACAGACATCCAGCTTGATTTTAATCTCATGCATGGTTTTATGAATATGGGACACCACTTGGGGGATAGAATATGAAGCCATATTTTTCAAAGGGATAAAATGTTCTGCACAAAATTACATATTTTAGCTCTAATAGTCCCCAGTAGTCTGCATGAAACCTCCATCAGAGTTGAAGGGGAAATTGCTTTTGCGACACAGTAATATAGTGTGCATGGGCGACTCTGCGCACATAAAGACAGCAACAAATGTGACCCACACACAGTGGCAGAACTGAAAAATAACACCATTATGCCCTGGCGGCAAAACACAGTAAAGCAGAATGGAATAATCTGCCAAGCACATTAACTAAACATTACACTGTCGCGATGCGGTAGATGTACTATTAACTACAGTCACTGTAGCTGAAGTCATATGGCAGAGTGCTCATTAATGCTACAATGACATCTGAGAGTATTCAAACAAACAATAGAACATAACCACTGATATGTACTTGTATACACACACGCACACACAGCGTACAAGCTGTTTAGCTAATTAGCCAGTGGTATTTTTTCCCTCTTTCTGTCCATAAAAAGATCTGTCAGAACAACAGAACACATCAGACTGGTAAATCCAGTTATCCTTCATCCAGAGGAAATGGCTTGGACTAGGCCATCTGTTATTGAAGTGTGTGCGTGTGTATTGAGAGAGTGAGAGAGAGAGAGAGAGAGAGGGCATTCTGGTGTGAGGATAAAGCAGAGAGAGAAAGATGCTGATGCTCATGTGTTATTCATGAGAGTGCAAAGAATTTGTGGAATAAAAGCTCTTTCAGAGCCAGAAAGAGCGCAAAGAGAGCAGGAGTGGAAAAAAAGCCACGCAGGCCCAAAGTGCGACTTCACTCAGCTTTCTGCCGTCTTTATCTCCTCTTCGCCATCTTCTCCTCGCTTTGTTTCCATACTGAGGCAGTCAGACGTCAGATAGATGGCCGACAGACACACAGACAACCAGAGGAAGACTAGGAGAGGACAGGATGAGCATTTAATTTGGGGGGGGGGAGGAGGAGGATTAGCCTGACAAAAGTAAGAGTGAGACTATTGGGAGAGGACAGGAGAATTGGAGCTGAGATGGGAGCTGAGAACAGGTGAAGTGGAGGGCTGAGGAGGAGGTATGGAGGAATTGCAAAATGTGGTCTTTCAGGAGTAACAATTAGAAGAGTTGAGAAGGAAAAAGGAGAATTGTCCTCCATTTCATGTCATTCAGTCAAGGCTCTGGCTCACATACGGAGATAAAGGACTAATATACAGAGCTGTGCTGCTCATGTGCAAATGGCAGGACAAAGACATCTGAAATGTTGTTATCACCTGAAATGTCGCTAACGCCTTTTAAGCATGGAAAGATTTTGTGTTCCTCAACAACATAGGCTTACAAATCTACTATAGCGACATTTTGATTAACCCTGTGTGCATGCGTGCCATTTAAAATATAATACAATGAACAAAAACGCATACTCTCCAGGTAGTCTAATTAAATGTTCAATACATTAGGCTTCAGAAATTATTTTTGTCTCCAATACTCTTTTTTTTTTTTTTTATTGTCAGTGATTTGTCCCCAGGGCCGCAACAGGAAACATGTTATGTTTATCTAATAGCTTTTTTCTGGGGCACATTTTCACCATCTCTACCATGATAAATATTGTAATAGTGCACATATTCAATGGCTACACACAGCACTTCCCTGTCCTGAGGCAACATTTCGTGCAGAGGAAACAATGAGTCTACATGAATTTATGCCAACATCCTTTACTGTTTATTTATTAAAAGAAAACGAGTGGTAGTTAGTGAACAAAATGGTGATGCAGAAAACTGTAAACCGTTTTTCCATCTCACTACCGCCACATACAGCTGACACACGCAGAGAGAGTGTGTGGGCGAGGTCAACCTCGTAAAAAGTACACCGACAGGTGCCTGCTATACACGCACACGCACACACTTGCACACGCAAACACACACACACGCTTGGTTGAGCTGATGCATCCAGACGTGGACTCTGTCTGACTCCAGAGCTGCCCGTTTCCTTAAATCACCTCTGAGAACGAGAGAGAGAAAGAGAGAGGGAGGGAGAGAGAGAGAGGGAGATTGCATTCTAACCTTCACTAACTTCCCAGAGTGTGTAATAATTCATACTGAATCGGGTCTGAAAATAAGGAAGAACATTCCAGAACCCTAATATTACACCCTTCATAAATCCACAGAGATGCAGAATGTGGGCTGGGTGAATGCAGTAGCTGTAGGCTTCCTCACTCCACACACATAGGTCTTACGATGATGATACAAGTACGCACTATTAGCTCTGCCAGGGGGGTCTCATTATAACTTTACCAGCTGCCCCCTGATTGGTCGACCCCTGATTGAACCGGGGCTGCTGGGACACACTGAGTCTTGAGACGCGAGACGCCAGCAAGTTTTCGCTGGCCGTCGCGCCCCCTTCGAAGGGGGCCGGGGTGGCGCTACCGTCGTCATGGCTGCAGGTGTGTGCGATGGGGGCAGGCGGGGCATCCGGCTCCCTCCTCTGGCTCCTCAGGGTGTCCAGGCGGAGCAGAGCTGAGTCCAGCTCCTCCTGTTGACTCTTCAGCTCCGCTCTGATGCCGTTCCTCTGCTCCTCCCATCCCATCCTCAGCCTATCAGCTGCCAAGAGGAAATCACGCTGGCACTGAGCCAACGCCCCCTCACCTGCAGGGGAAAGCATCCCGCGTTTATCCATGATCTATTATCTATTTACTTTTATGCTGAAAGAGAGCTCGGCGATGTGCGCTTCAGATACACTGTAGATGTTTTATATATTTCCAAAACGTATAGCTTTACCTTGTTCGCAAGAGGCTGCCAAAGCCTCGGCTGCCACTCTAAACTGGGATTGGTTCCTCTCAAATGCAAATAAGAAGTCTTTCAAAGCATGCTCTGAAGCAGAGCTCGCCAACGAATCATAATAGGAGAGAATATCTGAGGAAGAAGTTCACATGCACGCATACTGACAGTTAATTAGTGAAGAAAATGAATGGCTCACATAATCAGTACTTCATAAGACTATATGCTATTCACTTGAAATACCTGTCAGCGGTTCACACAGGCCGCGCTGGATGCTGTCTTGGAAATCACGGTAGGCGTACTCTAAACCCAGGATAAGCTGCTGCGATTGACTGGCATGCAGGGAGGACAGTCAGTCAACTGGAGCACACCACAGCGTTAAATAATAAGGGTTAACACACACTGGGTATTCTAGTTGACGTTAGAAGGCGGAGCTATGCTGCAAATAGGCTGAGGTCAGCAAAACACTATACTCAAAAGGAGGGTCAAGGCGATGTCTTTACTGTACACGCCCACAAAGAAGAGATCAACCAACCACAAGTAACACATACATGGATGTATGGACTCATACATGGATTCATTGATGCATTTATTGATCCATTGATCCATCCATCATCAATTGATTGGTTGATTGATTGACTTACACAGTTTGTTGGCCTACAGTATGTATGTGAGCTAACCTGAAGTCGAGCCACGTGCAGCGCATGGTTGTGTGCACGGGCGACGGCCTGGGCAGCCCTAGCTGCCTTCTCTTGGCCTCTGGACAGAGCAGGGAGCAGTGACAGGATGTGTTCTGCCTTCATCTCCATCCGCAGGTCTAAGCTGGGCTGCACCTGCAACACACCAGTCTGCACTGAGTCTAGCAGAAACATTTGCAGACGTCCGGGAGGCAGTCTTTCAACTGAAGTAGTAGTTATCCTAGAGCACGACGCCTAATCCTAAGAGGTTCTGATGTGTTGTTAGGATGGCCCTGCAAAAGTGAATGGCATCATGGAGGGATTTATAAAGTTTCTTGAATCCAATTATGAATGATTCTTGTTTTCTTGTTTTGAAACGTGACGGCTGAAGATGGCTGGAAGCTGCGATTCATTAGTAACTGCTCCTGTGTCCTATCAGAGCTTTCAGCAGCGAGTGGCGTGTGGATATGGTGGGAAAAAAACAAGGAATTTTAAGAAACCTGAAACACTACACACTTGGATTTTAAATAATTATAGTAACGTCTAGGTTGCCTCTGAAGTAAACACTATTTAGAACAAAAAAACAAGCTAAATATTTTACCATTCCTCCCAACATCCTTCCACCCATCATCCTGCCCGGAGGCAGGTTTCCAGGGAGAGGACACAGCTGCTTCGACCACCCTTCAGTTCGCACACATGTTAACAGCTAGCCTTGGCCATATATATATATATATATATACAGTATATATATATATAGGCCTCCCAGCCTCTCCAGAGACACACACACCTCAAGTACTGCATGGAGATGCATGCATATAAGCCCTGGTTGCCTGTGCTGTGCCTCTGTCTTTATATTGAGCCAGCGTGTGCTTATTCATTCAGTCGCTCCTTCCAGCCCCAGGTTAAGGCACACACTTCAATTCGGTCTCGCGCTCCTCTTTGTCTCTCCATGCGACGCTCTCCCTCAACCTGTCTCTCCCCACGGCTTCACCTCCTTCTCCTTCCGCTGTGACCCCTCCTATTCCTATTCATCTCCACCCCCAGATCCCGCTGCGCTGCTCCTCTCCTCTGCTCTCGCCTCACTCTCACTCTATCACTTTCTCATTTTCAGTCGCTAATGTCATGCTGCCCTGTGGCAAATGCATTTGTGTGGATGTGTGTTGGGGTGGCAAAAGGCTTCCTGCAGGGGCTGTATGAGTCTATGTATGTACGTTTGTCTGTCTGTCTGTGTGTGTGTGTCTGACTTCTGTTTTTAAGTATGTCTGTCTGTCCCTCTGTGTGTCTGTCTGGGTCTGTGTGTGTGTGTGTGTGTGTGTGTGCGTGTGCCTGCATGTCTGTCTGCGTTTGTGCACATTTCTGTCAGTCTGTCAGCGTGCCTTGCAGCCCATTTGTCTGTCTATCCAACCATATGTGTGTGCAAGCAAGAGAGAAAGAGAGAGAGAGAGAGAGAGAGAGAGAGAGGATGTAAGTAAGCTGCAATAAACACAGATGGAAAAACACCTGCTCTGAAATATACTTTCCTATGCCGAGTGTTTTCAATCCCCCCCCCCTCCTCTCTCTCTCTCTCTTTCTCTCTCTCCCCCTCCCTCCCGCACATACACAACACAACTCAGAGAGGCAGTGTTGGGCACAACATGAAGGCAGACCCTCTCCTCCCATGGGGCAGTGGGAGGCAGAGTGACTGATGGGACGGGGAGAATTGGAAGACAGATAAAACAACAACACAGGGAGGGGGAAGGGGCGAGAGGGGGAGAGAGAGAGAGAGAGAGAGAGAGAGAGAGAGAGAGAGAGAGAGAGAGAGAAAATAAGAGGGTGGGCGAGGGAGATGAAGCTGGATTGCCTTATCTGTATTAGGGACGGACATTTTAACTTATTTCACAAATCACTTGATCGCAAGATGGCCTCGATCACAGATTGATTGCCTGCAGGAAAAGGTTTTATATTTTTACATTTGTTCTAGGTAAATAGCAAAGCAACACATGATGGTAAAATGGCATGGTAAAAAAACAAATTGTGGTTATTGTCCTCTCTTGCCAATATCTTTTGTACGCTGACATTGGAATGAACATTTGAATTGTTGAATTGTCTAGTTTAAGATATGTTTTAAAAGCAAAAGCAAATGCAGTATATCTTAAATTACAACACATTTCATATTTTATTCCTAGACCATTTTAGAATGCACACACAGTATTACCAAGAGTTCCCTAGGTGTGTTTTTTAGAAACAGTGGAAGTCAATTGAGGCCGTTTCCGGTACGTCACGTTGCACATGCCAGATTGTGTGTGTTAAGTAAGAGTGTGAGGTAAGTAAGCTATAGAAAGTACAGATCAAAGGTTTTACTAAAGTTCAAAATGGCTTTATATTCAGCTCTCATCCAGGTGGAGGGGAGGAGGAGGCTTACGGTGTGTATGTTAGCAGGCAGGCGCCCCAGAATGCACCTCACCACACGCGTATGACGCTCGTTTACCTGAGGGGACTGTGGCCCTAGCAGACAGAGAGGCAGCAGGTCTGTACAGCACAGCTCCAACGCAGACAGACAGACCGACATCTGGACCAGAAGGCGCTCATACACCACCCGGGGGGCCTTGGCTGGACCTGGATCTGGAGCGGGCCGCTGTTGTGGGGCTCCGAGGCTGGACTCACAGCGGTGCAGGGGTCCACGATTTGTTGGAGGCTATGTTTGAGAGCCAGCAGGTGTTTAAACTGCTGGCTCAAAGCAGAGTCTAGACTGCTCTGCAGGAGAGGAAATGATCAATAGCATTATGCTTGGGCTGGCCAACCACGAGCATCCACACGGTGTCTGGCCTCACCACATATTGGAGATTGACTCCATCCATGCGAACGTAGCATACGTCCAAGAGCATGATTGGCTCCTTCAGCATATTGGGCGGGGCCAACAACCAAGGCATGGAGAGGCCCTGCACCGTGTTCACCTGAACAAATGCGCCAAAGCATTCATAAGGGGCACACAGAGAAGAGTGCAGGCAACATGTTGGCTCCTCCTCACACACAGACGAGTCCCCAGTACACACAGGAGCACATGCCCACACGCCTCACTATAACATAGCCTACAGGTTAACATTTTAAACATGGAGATTATGCAAACACCGCATACACGCTGTGGGCCAAGCAGCTTAACCCGCTTAACACACCACGCCGACCTCTCCGACAGAACTGTTCTCTCATCATGCAACGCAACAGAGCTTAAGAAAGCATACACACACACACAGAGAAAAGAGAGCAGAAATATATTGTGTGGTAATGTATCTAAAACCAATTTTGTGAACACACAAACTGACATGTCGTGGATGAGAGATGCATAAGCACAGGTTTTCTGCCCCTGTGTTGGCCCTAACCGGCCCCCTTTCTGCCGCACTATACCGTCTTCAATCCAGCAAAACCAATCTGCTCTCATTTCATTTCAGCCCAGATCAATCCTGCTGCTCTTTTGAACTGACCAGTGTGTGTGTGTGTGTGTGCGTGCGAGCGTGTGTGTGTGACAGCACAGCAGGTGGAGGTCTGTAGGGTTTCAGAATATGAGGTAATCAATCACATCATAGAGCCTTAGATTAGGACCATATCGACCTAGCCTGTGCTCTGACATATGGCATGACCTGGAACACATCCAACTGGATAGCAAACGCACACGCACACACACACGCTTGCTTGCATACACACACACACACACACACACACACACATCCACGCACGCACGCACCCACATGCACGCGCGCACACAAACCTCTGTTTTTCTGGGGGAGCGAGGGGTTTTGCATTTCTGGCACCCTGTCTCTGCGGTGTACACTACCACACACACACTCCAAGCAGGAATATTTACTGAGAACCGCAGGCTAGCAAATATCCAAGGGAGGATGACTTTTACAAGGTGGGTGGTTTGCTCGCTTGCACACATCTCTTGCTGTCCAACACCTCAACTCCACCCCACCTCCCCACGCCAACCCAAACACCCGCCGCTACAGTCCGACACACACATCGCTCTGAATTAATGCTAGAATGTCACACAGCACCCAAACTCTACATCTCAGTGGCTGCCCACCAGGCCCCTTTTCTCTTATTAATGCTGTGCGCCATCCCAATCAATGGTACAGTGTGTGATGAAGGTCTATCGCCTTAGGGGAGAAAGACAGAAAAGTACTGAATTAAGCGATGAGATGTGCTGCGCCTAAGGCTGGCATATATATATATATATATATATATATATATTTGTATATTCGTTATTTGGGTATGCATTCTGTTTTATATTGGCATTCGAATAATAATTATGTCACTTTTGCATGCATGTTTTCCTAAAAGCACTACTTTCCCGGTAAAAATCAAACCCACACGTTTGAATTTCATTACACTTTCAATAAAATGTATTGCAATTGGCTCTGTAAGAAGAAGGGAAGGTCTAATCCTTCAACACACACTCACACACTCATTGGCTGTATGCCAACAAGGACAGCTCGGATTGGATCAATTCATGTGTCAGTCAAAGTCGGCCATTTTGAGAGCTTGGCTAATGTTTACATGTGAATGCTAAGATGCTAACTGAAGTTTTATGAATGGAAGATTACATTTTGATTTGATTTGATAAAAAATTGAAATTTTGCAACATGTGCCACTTGCCATATTTATTTATTTATGTAATAATGTGGTTTGGATTCAAATATTTTCAACTCAACTGGATTGTCTAGAGCGGACGTTTGCCAATGTAAGATCTTTTGACAGCAATCGGTGGAATTAGTCTCCATAGGTGAGTAGTTACTGTATGTTGGTGGTCTTACGAAAACGTTGATTGTATTGAAATCGATTGTATTGAAATTATTGTATTGAAATCGTTTACATCAATCGAATGACATAATCTTAGCTTTCCAAAAATGTGTATAATGAAAAATACACCCAAACGTGCAAATCCACAAAGCCTGCCAACGGTCCTGACAGCCTGCTAGGATTTAAACAGATGTGTTTCATACCATATCCCCTCGCCCACGAAGCTTCAGATATTCACTATTAATAACTACCAAAGCTTTGAATTAAGGCTGCACGATTTGATCAAAAAATATAATCGCGATTAGTTTGGCATATATTGCGATTGCGATTTAGTAAGCAGCTCTAATAAATCAGTTTCCTTTCTTATCAAAGCTTAAAAGTGCTCTGTACTAAAGTATTAAATACTGGATGTAAATATACAATATAGCATCCTGACATGCCACATGGATTCATACAGGTTGCAGTAAAATAAAGTTGTGTGTATGCTAACGCCTATCCCCCCCACCCCACCCCTTCCCTTACTTTCTTTTGCCTGGTTTACAGGTCTCTCGGTGCACATCTGTCCTTGATATTTCAACCCTCTTTGCTTCAGGGAGGGAGAGCTGCAGATGCTTCTTTTAGAATAAAGACAATGATTTCAATGAGAATAAAAATTGAACAGGGCCTCTGTGAAATGCTGTTATTTTAATTTACTTTAAATTTAATTTTATATCAACAAAAAGAAAATATCTTTTATCGAGTACATTCCCATCTGGACTAATGCTACAAACTGTATTTTGGCTTTTCCAGAGACATAACTCCCTTATGTGCAGATCAACTTTTTTTTTTTTTTTTTTTCTGTTTTCCAAACCTGGCCCCTTTTGGATTTTAGATTCTATAAGTAAAACAGGTATTTGATTAAGGTTGTGTTTAAAGCAAACACGGCCAATTGAACCCAGGCTATTATGTTTTTTTATATTTTTTGCATGGTGCCAAGGACATAGCGGTCGTAACTTTGACGGGTCATTCAGGAAATATACCTGTTCTCAGGATGGGAAGACTACTGTACCTTTCTGCAAAATGTTTCTTTTGCATCAAGTCAGCCTCTGCATGCTAGTTTGCATCCATTTTCTAAATAATTATATGCAACTGAGTCGACGAGGAAAACACAGAAAACGGAAATCTTAACCAAGCCGTTAAGGAGACAAAATTAAACAGGCAACGAACCGGCATCATGCAATGCAAAGTAATAAAGAGCTCTACTGTGGTTGAGTTCTACTGCGGTTGAGCCCCGGCTGGCGTGGTTTTTATAACACGTTGCGCTTTTCAAGGCAGGGGGGGCCTAAATTGACTGGATACCTATATCTCAATATCTTTATTATGGGTGTTGTGCTTGCATGCAGCAAATACACGCAGGTTGTTATCCACGCAGTGCATGAAGATTATTTATAAATAATCGCAGGCTTTTGCGGTTACATAATCGCACAACGCCACACCGCGATTTCGATTGCGATGCGGTTAATCGTGCAGCCCTACTTTGAATCTCAAAAAATAGTATTCAGACCAGCCCTAGCTCCACTCATGAAATCATTAAGTCTGAGCTGAGATTGGTGTGCTTTAGTGAGTGTGTGACTGTGTGTATGTGTGTATACTTAGCATGTAGGCCTAATGATTAATGCTGATTATGCAGTAAAGGTGTCATGTGTCAGTGTTATCCTGGTATTGTTGGAAGCTCTCTGGCTCTCTCAGCCATAGAACAACCCAGAGGACCTCAAAGCCTGCAACATCTAAAATGTGTGTGCATGTCTGACAGCCCGTGTCACAACATAGCTCTACAGAGATGAAAATAAGGTAAAACACATACAGCTGGCATGGTTGCAGTGGCAAGCCAGGTTCTAAGCAGGAATACTTTCTGGAAACTCTGATCAACATATCTTCAATCAAAGATGGAAAAGGTGTGAATTATTTACACAGGCTAGAAAAAGCACCATGGCCAATGCTACAACAAAGCATTCACCACAAACGAAATGAGCATGCAGCCATTCAGAATACTAGTTCAAAGGTGTGAAATGATACGGGGTCAGACATGAACTGATGAATAATTACTATGTAGATTCCATGCACCCTGGCCTATTTCTTTTTAAATTATTTCTCTATTGCTATGTTCCAATACTGGCTACGTTGATGTTAGCGGCACAGATTGTAGTAGGTCCCACCACATTTCCAGCAGCCCAAGGACAGCTGGCAAGTTTGAGTCTGGCGACCAATCAAGTCTCAATGGTGTGGCTGGATTGACCAATGAAAGAGCTTGTCTGATTGGAGTTGATTTACGTTCCTGACATGCATAAGCTGATTACCCGACATCCCTTGCGGTGCGATTACTGTAATGCATGGTGTGTGCGTGTGTGTGCTAAACTTCAGGCCAAAACACAAACAGGACTGGAAGAAAAATTGTTACAGAATTTACAAATACATGCCAGGCTGAAAATCAGACATTCTTCACCTTTGCCAAATAAATCAATATCTACTCTCAAAATCTAGGCACAAATTAAATGTATTAAGCTTATAATATATGGCCATTTTCTCCCAATGTTTGTTTGCAATACCATTTGCCTAACTGCTTCAGTGAACTAGCAATTCTTCTCATAATCAATGAAAACCATTTCACTTTGTTATGTCAAATGTATTGCTGGTGAAAACAAACCATATTCAATAGACAATAGTAGAAAGCAATACATTACTTAACAGGTAATTAAACTTTAAGACAAAGTGCCCATTTACAGCCACCAAAAAGTTCAAATGAGAGGCTGTATTGACTTGTTGATAGCATTCTAAGCTTCTTAAGAGTCCTGTAAAACTTCTAGCAATAAGCCTCCATATGACAGTGTCATTACAGCGATCAATCGTGTAGCAGGTTTGTCGTGATGTTGTGGGTTTTAGTGGCAAGCCTCTACAGTCTTACATCCCCCAACCCTGCCCAGACAAGATGCCAGGAAGATCCATCACTTTATTTCAGCCTCTGTACTCTTCCAGCCCGGCTCTTAAATTAAAGACAGATAGTGGAGGATTGTCTCATTTCACGCTTTCAGGAGTAAATGCTATTAATACTAGACACACACTCAAATGTGCATGCAAACACACACACACAAGAGGTAGCTGATGTCTGATGGCCTAACAACAGCAACCTTTTAGATAAAGAGCAGCATTGCGGCCTCAGTGATACACAACCATGTTCATGCACCCACTAGATCATGCCTCTGTGAGAGAATTTGTGTGTGTGTGTGTGTGCGTGTGTGTGTGCGAGAAAGCACATATTGCACTTGAGCTGTGACTGATGCAAGACCAATCACTCGGTGATCCCATTACAAGGGTGTGACAGTGGAAAAATGGGTGTGTAAAAGGGTGTGTATACTGTGTGTGCGTTGGAGTTGAGTGTATGTATGCATGCATGTGTGCGTGTGTGTGCGGGTGTGTATCAGAGGATAATCTCACAACGCCTGTTAGTTAGCAACACTCTATCACTGTGGCATGTTATTATCTAGCCACAGCCTATGTTACATCACTCATACTTACACACACACACACATGCACATGCACAATGACATTCTAAATTCAGTCTTTGGGAGAGCTCATATGCTGTAAATAGAGTTAAGATAATTATCATGGTTAATGTTTTTAAAGGCTTGGTTTAACCATCACAAACCTTGTCAAAACATGTTATATAGGCTACTACTGGGTCTGTGTATATTGTCTCATTAAGCCTATGAATTAGACTTACAGTGTATTGTGCACGGCTAATTCACTGGCCATTAGAAAACATATAGGCATAATATAAGCAGAATGCAACACAACTATCTAGTTTCAAATCCACCAATTACACAACATTGGTCTTACTTGAAATGTAATGCACCGGATGCATGTATGGCCTCTTTAACTATTTACTCAGCCACAAATCAACATAACCAACTACATACATACATACATACATACATACATACAACCATACATACATACATACATACATACATACATACATACATACAAACATACATACATACATACATGCATACATACATACATACATAGATATAGGCTTTGACTTACATTATTATTGCTGTGGAGCACCTGAGTGACACTGGAGCACATGTCAACCAGGCTGGTCAGCTCAGAGTGAGAGACAGTCACTTCAGCTTTAGGAGAATCAAGGGCCACTAGAGAGCTGGAATGAGAGTGCACGCACACGCACACGCACACGCACACACACACACATAAAAGAACAAGCTGCTTCACCTTAACTAACCTACACTTAGCTACTGCAGTGCATATTTACATCTACATAGTACAATACCTTTACAATACATGCACGGCCTATATATAATAGCATAATAATAAAACAGAAGGCAGTTAGTACCTCAGTGTGTGTGTGAGGGTGGCCATGACCTTCTCCAAGTCCAGAGAGGGACACACATAGGCGCTCAGACCCTCAGAGAGAAGAACCACCTGACAGATAACACACGCACGCATCAGAGCCCTGCGTGTGTGCGTGCGTGCGTGCGCGTGCTTACCTGTCTCTCCAGCTGCATCAGCTGGGCTTTCAGAAGGTTGACCCTCCTCTCCTCATATTTCTCCTGGGGCCCCTGGTTCACTAGCTGCCTATACTGGCACCTGAGGGGAGATGATTGTTTAGCGGACCTTGCTGGGGAACAGACACGGTAAGTGGATCTCCTCTCCTCTCTTTCTAATCTAATCAGATGTTGTGTTTCCACACACACACGCACGCACGCAGGCCAGGGGCATGGAGAGGATGCTGGGGGAACAAAGCCCACATTTGTTGTCGGAGGCTTACCTAAGCTCCTCCAATTCCTGCCTTAATTTAGCGTTCTCCTTCTGAAGCTTACGCTGCAACACAACAGGAAAGCTATCAAAGGTGCGGTGTGTGTGTGTGTGTGTGTGGTGTGCGGTGTGTGTGTGGTGTGTGTGCACATTGTGTGTGTATGTATGTGCAGTGTGTGTGTGTGTGTGCGCGCAGTGTGTGTGTGTGTGTGTGTGTGTGTGTGTGTGTTTGCTATGTAAGATGTCCTTGAGTGTTTAGAAAGGCGTCCAAAATCAAATGTATTATTATTATTATTATTATTATTATTATTATTATTATTATGTGTGTGTGTGTAGGTGACACAGTAAACACAAATATATTACCTGAGAGCTGTGTGTGTCTGTGTTTAAGGCAGATGTTCTCTGTGGGCTGACTGGGGCAAGCATTCCAGGAGGTGGCTTACTGTGGAGCAGCACAGCAGGGGAAAGTCACACACTCATGCACACACACACACACAGGAGTTCAAGCATGACCCTTTCCGTTTATTTTTCTAAATTATGTCAAAGTCAGACCTATTGACATTGACCTAGCACAATGTTTTTTAAGACCAAGGGGCTGTGCAGATATACAGTTGTCAGCAGTAACAGCGTGAACACAACCTTGACCTGCTCAGCCCATGTGATGTGTCCCAGGCTCAGATTATTTTCTATGTTGCCTAGACTGCAACCGTCTGTTCCTTAAACTACAAATACAGAAAGGCTCAGAGTACATCTGCGATTTATCAGATTGTGATAATTCAATCTCGGGAGGTAAACTGCACGGAAGGCCAAATGGGCTACTATACTCACCAAATCAGGCTGTATGCGACAAGACAGCTTGGCATCAAGACACAAAGTAACGCGTCTCTTCAAATGCCTATGAATTTAATAAATTGGAGGGTTTGAGTGCTTTGATATGTGCACATCAAACGTATAGCGATCAATTCCCTTCAAACGCGTCAGTCGCGGCTGCAGAGGTGCTTTCATCACTTTGACCTATTCCACTCTCACTTTCATCTCATGCTAACAAGGGGCTCATTAATTTCTAATCAAAGGATGCTGGTTCTTTGCAAGTCCGCTGAGAATATTTAGCCGTCTACACCAGAGAGTGGACGTGGCTGTCCCATTGTTAACCGCAGATATAACCGCCAATACAAGCTGGAAGCAGAGCTTGTATACACACATTGGACATGGTTTGACAATAAAGCTTTTTCATTCTGACATATTTCATTCCATAAGACCGCCCCGACTAAGGTGTTGGGGGGGGGGGGGCGGTTAAGAGTAGGAAGAGTGAGAAGAGAAGAGAAGAGAAGCTCTGTGCTGAGCTATGGCAAAGAAAAATGCAAGCACACACATCTGGACTAAAGACACTATCTCGCTGTTTGGGGCTGTGTGTGTGTGCGTGTGCACGTGTGTGTGCGTGTGTGCGTATGCACGCTTGTGCAGGAATAGCCGGCCAGTTCCGCCACGTTCCAGATAATTCCATCCACTCACACCTCCACAGTTTCTCTCTGTACTCCAGACACACAATTGGTCTCTCCATGGCTTCAGCCGGTCACAGGCTGTTTAACAACGCACTTCCTGCAATGAGCTCCCTGTTCACAAGCCATTTTGAGCCTGAGGACGAAGCTTTAAGTGTATGGTTTCATCAGAACTAAACATATACAGCATTCGACTAAATTAACCATACTGTATTATAAGACTAATACAGTTACATCTCTCTCCACAGAAACTACCCATGCAGGCTACATATTTCTAACGAAGAGGACACAGCTGACATATACAACATTGTTGGAGGCAGGATTTAAAGAGAATTCCTCTTGACCGTGAAATTAAATTAAAGTATGATATGATAATCCAATCCAATTTGGTCTAATATTAGGCTTGTAGGGTGGTGTGGGCAGTCCAGTGAGAGTTGACATGTGCTTCTATTGGCTTCACTTCAGGTCACAACATTAATTGGAAGGAATAAAATGTGAGAAAACAATAATGTAGAACTAATATGTTGGTGGTTATGGAAGGATGAAAGGCTTGTTAGAGGTTTCAGTCACATGCACTGGATATTATTACTTGGAAAATGTAATTTGTTAGACAGAAGCAGGTGGACTCACTAGATACACAAGTGGCTACTCACACATAAGCCTGCTACACAAATGGCTTTCCAAAGAAAGTGTCTAAATCTTCATACAGCCAATGAGACAGAATACCTAAAAATAATTGCATATGAGGCTGATATTATTTTGTCATTTTATTAATTTATTGCAAGACAAACCATTATCAAAGTGTAAATTCACCCCAGCTCAGTCTGAGCCTGACTCCACCCATTGACAAATGCTGAAACATACTGTAGTCAAGGAGCTGAGTGAGGGGAGGGGAAGGAATGAGATGGGGACCCCAGTAACATCCATTGATTTTGATGACACACAACCTTGGGCCATTCTAAACCGATATGACGTGTAATGCCATTGGTTTTAACATGTATTAACACCATTGATATGCATATATATTTTATAATACAAAATGCAGATATTGCATAATCTACTGCTAAAATTATCTTTTTGATATTTAGCCTAATATTTTTAATGACATGGAATCGACACACTGAACCTTGTTGTGTATTTCCCCTCCAATATTTTGTTTGCCATGTTAGTGCTGAGGATAGCCTAACAGACAAAACGTTGACGCCATAATACTATTTGTTGTAAATTGGTAAGAGGCTTTATCCTTTCATTTGCATGTAATATTTCAAGGCATTTTTAGCCAACAAAAGCCAAGCAAGACAAAAGGTAGAAATGTAGCCTTCAATTGCAGAAACACTTGAGAGAAAACAATAGTTTAGATGACAAAGGGGAATCAAATCCCACCTGTGTCACAGTGCCATCTAGCTTACAGAGAAAATACTGCAAGTGAAGACTGCCACATAACAATGAATAACAGACATATTACAAATGAAGCCACATTCAAAATCTTTAGGGTTTGAGTGTAATCTCTCTATTCAATGTAAATGCAACTCAATAGTATGTGGCACGGTTTGATAACACAAGTGAGTGATAGTTGAATCAGGTACATGCTAGTCTATTAGACCTTTGCACAAACCATGGCCATGTTGTTCCTCCAAACACAGACACATTCTGTTACTTGTGCTGTCAATACACATAACATACATGCCAGTGACACGCTAGATAGTGGCAGACTGAGAAGTCATAAACATTCAAACTAACTCCACCAGAACATGACCTTATGCAAAATTACATTTAACATGCATTATATCCCATGTGGTCATATCATTTAGTCACACACGGTTATCTTGTTTATAAATAAACAACTTTCTCATCATGGAAAGCATAGTAATTCATATTAAACACACACAAATGTGCCACACACTCATAAACCTACCTTCATGCACATCCTGCTATCCACATGTGCACAGCCACCAAAATACACACATACACGCCTGGCTTCTCTTGGACACAGCAACTTACTAAGCCACAGAATGTTAAATAAACCTGTGGAGGAATTCCACTGAGTCAACACAGCCCGTGTGTGCGTGCGTGTGCGTGTGCGTGTGCGTGTGCGCGTGTGCGCGTGTGCGTGTGTGTGTGTGTTGAACGCAGAACAGAGCAATGTCTGTCACAGGCAGCCTGGGGTAAACACACACGCTCACTCTGTTTATAACCTACCTGCCTATGGAATGAACAGAATCCAGCTGTTATGGCAACGAAAACCTGACAGAAAATATGATCACCCACTTTGTCTCCCTTAGTAGACATCATACGCGCACGCACGCACACACACACACACACACAAGCAGTGTTATGCACACACGCACACGCACAAACACGCACACTTTAATAACAATATTTAAAAAATATATAATAGGCCAAAATACCTGACTTGCTACAGGGATAATAAAGGCAACAATGAGACAGCAATATGAATGGAAATGTGTTATGTCTACGGTACATTGAAATATGAATCACTTTGTGATATTGAGGACCCTCCAAGACAAGCATTCACCACTAGGTGGTATTAAAGTAACTTGTACATTGAAGAGTTTGTTTCACTCATAATAACAATGTTTAACACAATTTAAGGGAATAAGGCTGGACATATTCAAGCAATTCATATTACCAAGCTTCCTGCTCCTACCTTCACCGAATTACGGGCTGTCTTCATTTGTGTACAGTAGGCTATGTACAGTAAATGTAGTCCTCCTGTCGAAATACTTAGTAAGTAACAGTTCGTGTTACTGCATCAATTTACATATCTCAAGATATAAATTCGTAAACCAAGTGAGTGATGTATTTTGCTTCATAAAAAATAACAATAGATTTTCTTCTCTCAAGTTTTTGCGTCAAAATGTGACGCAATGACGTAATCGCAAATGAAACCTAACTTCCGTTTTGACACTTCCGTATTTTCCATGTGTTGTGGGAAAGTATAGTCCAAATATTATACACTTTCTGTTAATAACTGTTACACTAATAGCGATATGGGTAAATTAAATGTAGTGATTTTGAGGTATTTATCTCGAGATGACTTCAGAGTACTCACAGCGGTAAGTAACGTGTTGTTAAATGAATACGAGCTCTGTGTTATCCACTGTAATGCATAGGCCACTTAAATGCTGTGCTCTGAGAATTGGCGTAAATATTGCCGCAATAAGTTTTGTCTAGTCAGTAATGATGTGTTACCTATGCAGGTTGAGATGGGAATGAAGAATCATGAGATCGTCCCAGTCAGTCTCATAGCATCCATAGCCAGCCTCAAACACGGAGGTTGCAACAAGGTCCTGAGAGAGCTTGTGAAACACAAGCTTGTAGTATATGAACGTACAAAAAGTAAGAGTACACAGAAGAAGAGTAATACGTAAAATACTTCACATAATCAGCTACATCAAACTGAGATTTGAACATGGCCTGTGTGTGTCCAATTCAGTGGTGCAAGGCTACCGGTTGAACTATGGAGGATATGACTACCTGGCGCTAAAGACAATGTGCTCCAGAGAAGTCCTGATCTCTGTTGGAAACCAGATTGGTGTGGGAAAAGAGTCAGGTAAAGAAAGACCGCTTGATATACAGTATGATGTACAGTATGCATAAACATATTACATCCAATAGAGTTTAAACCTATTGAAGATTAGAGTTTACATTCAATGCTTCACATACTGTCACCTGAGGACAGTTGAAAAAGAATCAGTGAACATCCAACACTACATGATTATGTTCAACTTTGTTTTAGACATATACATCGTGGCAAGCCCAGCAGGGGAACAGTACGCTCTGAAGCTTCACAGACTGGGTCGTACCTCCTTTAGGAACCTGAAGAACAAGCGAGATTACCACAAGCACAGGAAGAATATATCCTGGCTGTACCTCTCTCGCCTCTCTGCCATGAAGGAGTTTGCCTACATGAAGGTAAGGAACAGTCAATAATATTGTAAATGTGATGCTGTCTTTCACTGACCTGATAGGCTTATTGTTGAACTTTCGCTGTGTTTTGTCCGTTTCCATCTTAGGCGTTGTATGAGCGAGGCTTTCCTGTTCCCAGGCCTGTGGACTATAACAGACATGCTGTTGTGATGGAACTCATCGATGGATATCCACTGTATGTCATGAAACCCTTTTCCCTGCATTCACTCTACAAATGTACATTCTCATTTCCATAACAAAATCCTTCTTGTCAGAGGAATTAATCATGTTTATTTTGGTGTTTCCTTACTGTGTGTGTGTGTTTGTTTCAGGTCCCAGATACGGGAGGTGCAGGACCACTCTGCCCTCTACAGTGAGGTCATGGAGCTTATTGTAAACCTGGCCAACCATGGACTGATTCACGGGGACTTTAATGAGTTTAATCTGATGTTAGACGATCAGGACCGCGCGATCATGATTGATTTCCCTCAAATGGTTTCCACCTCGCATCATAACGCTGAATGGTTGGTCTCTCTGTAAATGATTTGCACACACAATATCACGTTACAGTGCACAAACACCTCTAAAACACCTGTATCTCTTAATGCTTGATCCCAGGTACTTTGACAGAGACGTGAAATGTATAAGAGATTTCTTTGCAAAGCGTTTCAACTATGTGAGCGAGCTCTATCCCACTTTCAAAGACATCAGGTAACATCTATCCGTCCCCAGTTCACTTGCATTTATCAAGCCGATGTGGAGCCGGAAAGTGAAAAGTGATCACTGGATAACAATAAGCTGTTGCCATCCATCTATATTCCCGTAGACGCTCTTGCTCTCTGGATGTTGAAATCTCAGCCAGCGGCTTTGCCAAAGACCTACAGAGAGACGCAGCTTTGCTGCACCCAGTAGGGCCTGAGGGGGACGATGGCGAGAATGAGGAGGTGGACGAAGAGGAGGGGCAGGATGAAAGCCTCAGTGGGGACGAAGAGGCCACAGTGGAGGACGAGGAGGAGGACAGCCTGGACATGGAGGAATACAGACATGCGATGCTGGAGCTAGAAGGTCTAGCGGTCAGCGAGCAGCAGGGCGACGAGGAGGAGGCGAACGTAACAAGGCAGGAGCAGAAGGAGGGTGAGGGCACAGCGCAGGCTGGAAGTGATGAGGATGCAGAGGAGGAGCAGAAGGAAGCAGAAGATGTGTGTCCAGAACTACCGGACCTCTCTGCCTCCAACAAAGACATCAAACCCTTCAGGTAAAGAGATGCTGCACAAGAAGAAATTCAGTCAAATTGACTTGCCAAGCGGCTGGTCGTGGGTGGAGGTACTAGATAGCAAATAAATGAAATGAGGATTTGAGGTGTGCGTCTATGACCCAAACTGTCCCGAGAAGCTTTGAGCTTTGGCGTCACTGACAGTGAAACAGCAGCAGCAACGTTTTCCCCATAACATTCAATTCACAGATTAGATCATATGCTTAATACGCGTTTGAGTAAAAAAACGTCCTCGTCTCTTGACGACAACATAGGAAGCTGCTTCTTTGGTGACTAGAAAAATATACTTCTGCTAAATACTTAACAGTATGTGCATACTACAGTATGTAGTGTATTATAAGGAATCCGGTCAGTAGTTAACAGATTTGTTGTGTAACTTGTAACCCATCTTCCACTGCAGAGACTCAGACATTCTCCTACATGTAGCGGAACACAGCAGGACGAGGACAGACAGTGAAGCCACCATGGACAGCGTGGGGAGCTGCTCTACCATACCGCCGGTTAGTAGAGCCCATATAATTTTCAGGTGTATTACAAGCACTCATAAATAACCTGTTAGGTTTAGTACTTACTGTTTACTCACTAACAGCGAGCTGACTTGCATAGAAAAGGGCTCTGCCTTTGCAGAGCTCACAACAGATTGGTAAAATTGTGTTAAGATTTAACACAAAATGCACTTTTTTCTCAGGTATTGTGCATACATGCGCTATCTAATTAAATGCTAATATAGTATATACTTATAAACCCAAACACTTGTGAAATGGCAGAATGATCCTAGAGCTTCCATGCGCCCTCATTACTTGTAATTAGTGACTGTTAGTATAATTTCTGACTGTGTGCCTTCTAGGAGGTGGTCCGTCAGAAGGTGCACAGGCAGCTGAACAAGCAACAGAAGTCTGCCCTGAGGAGACGTCTGCAGAAGGGAGAGGCCAGTCTTGTGACTAAAGCTAGGAGAGAGAATCATAGTAACATCAAGTCCAGTTTGGAGACTGACTCCTTCTGGGGATAAATGGAGAGCTGCAGAAACGAAGTGCACGTTGAGTCAAGTGCTTCCAAAATGTCTGCACTATGGTTGAAAGACACCGTTGTGGGAATCAGTACAATCTCTTGTTTGTATGGACACGTCACGCTGTCATGATCAACAGACGCCGAGACATTCTCTGTGGGTGCAATAGACTGTAATGCTTTCCAGATGGTCTGTAAATAGCTACTCTTAAATGAATTCAGTGCGTTTAAAAATAAAATCTTTTAAAATGTAAATGTTGTAGTATGTCACACCCCATTAGAAATATGCTACACATATTTAATTTTGTTCTTACAAGGACATTCTAAGATATAATTAACATTGTGCTTGTGCAATGTCAGTGGTTTTAGATTCATACTCTCATCAATGACAAAACTCAAAGTGAGTGAATTCAAATTCACTCGGACAAGCATCTGAATGGATTGCTACATCTGCCGTCTCGGGAGTCAGCTCAATGGAGTCATGGTCTACGGAAACAAACTTCAGGAACAGACATGCCACAGCACCCAGGACACAAAGTGTATTCCTTGTTAGAAGATGCTGTTTCTTCCATATGCTTGGCAGATAGACATGCATGCCTACATTCACTCTGTCACTGTCATGGTGTTCAGACATGAGAACTGAGCAATGGCTCCCATCTCAGTATTTACTTCATTAATGTGTAAGCGGCTGAATTCAGACGTGAACAATGGCCATTCATACAACTGCGGTGAATGGAGTGCAGATCCTGGGCTTGGTGGAACAAGTATGTGAAGTCCACGTGTGTCCTCTCCTCTGCAAGCTGCTCCTCTGTACGGCAACGGAACATGAGGGAATTCGTGTGTGACAATGGTCTGTTGCCGTATTTACCCCCAATCTAATTCCGATAGGTTCTGTTTTTCAACCGGGCCCAACCGGTACCCTTTGTATGGGTCTGTAACTGCCCCGCTCTGTTCAGGGATTAGCCATCTGCAAACCCCGAGGGGAGGGGCACAGCATTCCAACGCAGCCAATACCTCTGTGTGTGCATGTGTGTGTGTGTGTGCAGAAAGAGCGAGGGGCCCTCTCTGAGCTAATTGGCAGTGTGGGTGACAAAGGTGGTCTGCTTCAGAGGGGAAGCCCTGGAGAGATGTTCACACAAGAGGGTAGCTCCGTGGGTGGAGGGGGGCGGGGGGTTAAGTAGAATGAGAAAGGGAGAGTGAATGGGCATTGGGACTCTAGGCTCGTCCTCCCCGACAGGCTCTGCGCACTGACTATGTTGGTATTTTCTGACCAGAAGCTGGAATGGTTGGCTGCTTGATGAAGCATGTGAGCTGAGCAGAGCGTGTGCAAGCAGTACTGGGTGTGTGTCGGACACATAGCAGAAGTGAGCACTGGACAAGGATGAGTCGAAGGAAAGCTCAGGACAACATCACAATGATGCAATTGTCACAGAGTGAGATGCACACCGGCCCAAATGACCGTGAGTATCACACAACATTAACCTTATTCATTTTGCCATTTACGTCAGTCCATAATGTAAAAGTAATTCCATTTCTAATCATTTTTCAAATTTCAAATAATTCAGAGTGAATAAACAGTTTTTCACCAAATATTGCATAGTTTAAATATCCCATATGAAATCTTAGTGACAATAAAGACAAATCAAAACACTTAAGTGCCTAAATCTTATTTCATGTAATTGTTCTGTTCTTTTTTTTTTGTTTTGATATGTATTTTTTTGGCAATAGGAAGCTTCTAAACCTGGTTTCACTCAGACCAGCTATTGCCCAGCCCATGCAAATGCTGATCGGCAGTTGTAGAAGTAGCTCCTAATGCTGTTCAAATAAACCCTGCCTGGGAATGTTCATTCCACCAAAAGAATGACAGATTCACATACATGGCTCATCAACTTCACACAGCTCAGATTTCATCTAGGGTGAAAGTTAAATACAGTAATTTTTTGAACTTGCTTAAAGCATGCTTTCACTTTAAATGGAAAAAAATTTATTAAAGTGTAAAAATTAAACAAACTCTTATCTTTAATGTCCTGATACCTCTTCGCATGCATATCCAACCCTACATTCACACGTTGACATCATTGTGTCTCTTTTGGGTCTCGGCTCTTTACAGTGAATGTCGTCTCTATGCTCCATCACTTTTGGGAGAAGAAACAGTGCGATCAGTTGAGCCAACCATCATATGGACCTGGAATGTCTATAGGGGCTACGGGCAGCCAATCGGAGAGCTTGCTGCTGTATGAGTCTTCACCATTGCCTGGCCCCCCCTATGCCGCCTATGTCACCCTGCCTGGAGGAAGTTGCTATGGAAACTACAGGGTAGGTTTATCGCTAATAAAAGTCTTAACAGAAGTCTTTAGATGGGAAAAAGTACACTGAGATTCTCCTCAATCTTTGATTTAGTTAATCTGCAGTCACCTGCTGCTTCTCAAAGGGATTATTAGTGTAACCCAGAGCCATGTAAAGAGAGAGTTGCGTCATCTCTGTTCATTCCAATGGACCGTTTTTTTCACAGCAATGAAGCTTCAAAATAGTTACCCAAGCTCCAGGCTCCAGCCAAGTGATTGGTGGATTGTTTATTTGATTTCTGATACCAAACTCTAGCTGCTGTGACTGCCTCAGTAGTGTCCTATCAAATGTTATTATGTTACTATAGTAAGCTAAGCCTTGGACTGGTATGCAGTGACCATAGAAATATGTTGGGTAAAGTTTGGCAATCCTCTCTTTCTCCTTACCTTCCCTGTACCCAGGTGTGTGAGACGCAGGCAGAGGCCCGCAGGGATGCAGCTCGCGTAGCTCTGATGAACTCCCTGATGAATGATCTCCCATCCCGACGCATCGGCCCTGAGTTTATCACTCAGAGTCTGCAGCAGGCAGCGGCAGAGAGCGGGGTGAGCGTCTGCATGTGCAAACACAGCGTGACTCTCAGTATCTGTAAGCTGCACTGGAACTGTGAAGTTTGAGCATATATTGTCTTTACAGGTCTCTATAGAGGACGCATGTGATGCAGGTACAAGTATAGGAACTTACAGTCTGCTGCTAAACTCTCACATAGGACGGACCATGCTGGAGTTCCAGGTGAAACATTGAGATGGTTGTCATTTAGCATACTGTATCTATTTGCCTTGTATTTTCAAATAGAATTGTGTTATCAGTTCAGAAGATTAATACTTAGTGAATTAGGCTGCTACTTTCACACTAAGAGCTTAGACAATCCTAAGAATGTTATAGGAATAAATAACAGAAACTGCATGACAAAATAATAATATCTATTGAAACTAAAACCGTATACATTTTTTGGCCAGAAATACCCACAACCATACAATGTGCCTCAGTTATTTTCTTTATTTGCCATTGTTATAATAACAAACGCTCTCTTCACTTATCCAGTCCATTTATCACTGTTAACCAATACGTAGTGTTTAATGTGGAGGGAGACAGATCTCTGGCACAGACAGGTGCCCTGAAACACCTCCTATTTCGACCCATTATGTCAATAAGATCACTTCTGCCATCAGATGGTTATAAGCAGGAGGAATGGCTTCATTGTCTTAGATATAATCTAAATGTGCATTTAATACGGTATATGCATATACGCATACAAATGTAGATGCATGAAATACACGTTTATGTGCACTAATGAGCGCACCACCTATACCTGTAAATGTTAAAACTAAAACTAGTGCTAAACGTAATGCGCATGATGACAGACAGACCTCCTTACAGCTGGACAATGTGATGGTCTACAATAATAATAACACATACTCATTCTCTGTAAAGCAACCATGGCATGCAATATTGTAGTATTTTTGGCTCTTGATGTTCTACAAAACTGTAATGTTTCAACCATCCACAGTTTAGTTATGTGTTAAGAATTACTGGGAAAATACATTATCTGTGTCAAGGTACATGCACTTACACAATACTGTAATGTTTGGGTTCAATATCCAGAGGATTATTCACGGTGTTGCACAAACTGTCTAACCAACCACCACACACACACACACACACACACACACACACAGAGTACATTTTAATCTTTGCTCTCTTCCTAGGAGATGATGACAGTGTTCCAGTTATTACACTGGAATGGGTCCTTAAAGGCTCTGAGGGAAAAGCAGTGTTCTCGACAGGTATAAAGATAATTTAAAACATGCCTTATACCTCCTTACAACACCATCTCTGCCCCGTTACACAGTGAGGCCAATGCTCCATTGCAACATACAATACAACATACAACAATATTCCTTTGAGAATGAGTGTCTGACTATGTCTGTCCTGGTTGGCAGAGTGTGATCGCCTATTACTCTCAGCGTGGCCTTGATGAGTGCATGCGCAGCAGCATGGCTCTGGATTGGCTGGGACGGGAGCAGAAATCACCCGGCAGACTGGGAGAGGAGCTACAGGTGGCACAGAGGGAGCTTCTTTTGGCCCGACGTCGAGGCAGGGAACTCCGCTTCTATAAGGAGAAAACAGAGATTCTCAGCTTAGCAATGAGTCAGGCGTACACACAGCAAACCCATGAAGTCCAAGTGCCAGGCCCCACATGTAAAGAGGATGAATATCCATTGCAAGAAATCAGATCCCAGACCAGCCCTTCACCAAACCTAAATGAGGAATTATACACCACAGCTAACCACTGGCAAACCACAACACTCCAACAGCCCTGAATCTGAGCCCTGTACACAAGCATATACCCTGAATCCAATGACCTAATACACACGATAGCCTAATAGAAGAATGTGACTTGGTCATATGGAAGCTACTGCCGCTGTAACTATAGGCACCAGAGCAGAGATTGTCCAAGCACCAAGAACAATAACCTGTTGACTTAAGAATTGTGTGTTTTTTTAAGAGCCAGTCATAATTGATCTTTATGAGCTGCAATGTGTAAGATGTTTTTAAAGGGAATTGGATGAAATAAACACTGTAACATTACATGCATTTTTGTTCTTGAAAACCACACCTGCACTAATTTTAACTCTTGCAAATTTGCTTAATTTTGTCTAACTATTTTGTCTAATTTGAAGACGTATAAGTATGTGTCCTCTGGCGTTCCGTAGAGAATTGGAAAAGCCACGTGATCGAACTAAAGCTAGCGAGTACCTGGAGCAAAACAAAACAAATGACAGCAGATACGAAGGCATTTTTTTCCGGCTGTCTTGTTGATAATGTGAGTAAAGATTACTCGTTCTTGGTGAATGTCTCATTTGAGGTAAAGGAAAACAAAACAAGCTAAGGTGAGCGCCCTAGTTTAACAGATGTTTCGGTTGTATAACGTACCGTACGTTAACGTAACGACGAAATATTGGTTTCGTTTTCTAAATTCATCTTATTGTAACATTATGTCCGGGATACACGACTACTCAAGCTGTACCGTACATTGCCTTGTTATCTTCTGCCGCTAAGTTGAGGCCCTCTGTATGTTTTGTTCAGCCAGTGACTGTTATCTTGACAAAACAGATAGCTAGCTCGTAGTCTATAGCAGTGGCCATGATGACAGCTACTGGCTAATAATAGTTTGTGCACACATTTTCAGGAAAAGGTCTATTTAACTTAACATTGTGTTTTTCTCTATAAAGGCAGCCGTTAACCTGTTAAATGATAATGCGACACTGGGGAGGTCGATCTGAGTAGAAGCTCAATGATGGAAGCAGTGAGGCCAAAGAAGACTAAGTCCAAAACCACCGGGAAATCTCAGGTTATTATATATTAAAATAATAATAATAATTCCCTCAATACACTATATGGCAAATTTCAGTGATTCTTCTCACATATTGAAACCTAAGGAAGGGACATACAAACGCTGTTTAAGTACTGACCGTCACTCTCGCTGTTTTATGTACACTCAGCAGGCCAGAAAGGAGAAACAGCCTGATGACGACAGAGGATCTCTGGCTCCCTCAGCAGTTTGTGAGGATGCTACCATCTCCCACTTCACTGACATCCCACTCAGCCTGCCATATAAGGAGACTGAGGAGGAGGGCTCTTCTCATACTGCTGACACCACAGTACGGACGGCAGGCGAGCAGCAGACCCCCTTAACTCACGGGGCATCTCGGGCAACATTAGCACAGACTTTGCAGGCACCGTTGGCCTTGTCAACAGAAGACTGCGAGGCTGCGGCCCGTTTAACAGAGCCTGTTGAGGGGACACTGGAGGAGCAGGGAGCTGAGCTTAGCGCTTCACCTCAGAGCACTGAGCTGGAGAGAGACACTCAGACATGGACTCAGCCTTGTATCTCCACCCAGCTGGAGAGACCTCCCACCTCAAGTGCCCCAGCTCTATACCCTTCCCTCCCTACACTGGAGGAGGGCCCCCTCTTGCCCCTCAGTGGGAATCCTATGAGAAACTGTGAAACCAAGGGTCCTGCTGTGTTGCCTGTGGCAGACCAGGAGTCATCTCCACCCAGCCTACTGCCTATTGATTCTGTAGCTGAGTTTTCCCGGAGTAGACTCTACCCAGAATTGCCCCAAACTGCCCCAAAGGTTCAGGTAAAAATGCACCCTCTTGTTATGATATATTCAGTTTAATGAAGTGGAGGGCTGTTCCGAATACCATTTTACAGGTCTCGAATACTTGCTGGTATTTCAGAACGCGTATTCGTCAATTGAGCCAGTCAGAGCTGTCAAATAGCATATACCTCCTGTATTACCCAATAAGAGTGTGTGTTGAATGAGTAGCCTAGCTCTCTTCTTACAAACAGAGCCAATTGCAATCAATTGTGTTGATGACACGTGGGTTTATATGGAGACAGTAGGGATTAATGGGAAAACTGCATGCATAATGTTAAAAAACGAATACTCCAATATTTAAATCGAATACATACACAACGAACGAATACCTGAATAATCGAATATTTGGGGCCAGCCCTAATGAAGTGTGTTGTATACATATTTGATGTTGCATGCCATAATAGTCTGTCTAGTCTAGATACACCATTTGAAAGAGCTTATGTTATTACACGTATACTGTACTTTACACCTCTTACTGAGACTTTACTCCTTCTTATGTTTGCTTCCCATAAAACCACAGAATTAAACCAGACTATAATTTATGCATCAGATCCACTCTAACCCTTTGTCTTGACCTAAACCCTAACATGAAGCATTTCTTCACAAACGGATAAAAGCGTGCTGCTAATTAGTTTGCACTGCTGCAGGCCTTCTCCTTGGAGCAGCTGAGTGTGTGGGAGCCAGGCGGGGGGGTGCGGGCGTCCCTGGAGGGGGTGGAGGTGTGTGCGGCCCACTTTGTTGGCCTGGCGAGGCAGGAGAACCACGAGCTGACCGAGCTGCTCCACAACTACTGGCGCTGCCGCAGACAGCTGACCCAGGCACACACAGAGATGCACACGCAGTCGTCTGACTGCAAGCGCACACAGAACCGTCTGTGGAGCTTCAGAGACGAGCAGCTCACGCTTCAGGTACCGTAACGCGTGCGTTTCCGTGGAAATGATTACACTTCAAATGTGACTGGAGGAAAGTGAGCCGCCTGTGAGACACCTCTAGTGCGTTGCTTTCAACGTCCTTCTGCTCCCCCCCCCACGCAGGGTGTCTGTGCGGACCAGTCCAAGGTGTGTGGCTACCACCGCTTCCAGCAGGCTGAGTTCAGTCAGAGTGCGGTAGCCGAGCTGAAACGGCTGTTTGAAGCATGCAGTGAAATGCTTCACCAGAAGGTGACGCTACACGCCTACACTGCCCTGCTGTCGCGCCTTCAGGTGGAGTCGTACCTGTATCGCCTGTTAAAAGGTAAGGAACACCATGACACACACACACACACCGCATATTCGGTGTGAGGGTTCATTGTGTTGTGTCGTTGTCAGATTGTTCTGGAAGCAAAACACAACCGTGTTCTCTCCAGCCCCTGAAAGAGGCCACCAGCGTTTTGTTCAGTTTTACACGGAGAGTACTAGATGACACACAGTTCCAGACGGACGTCCATCACTGGCTGGAGAGACTGGTATACAAACGAGTGATTGTACATGGAGCACGACAGACAACAAACCGGATGTCATGTTAGCGGATGACAGCCACATTAGGTTGGAAATAGACAATGCCACGGCATTCTGTCAAAAGGTTAAATAAATCAACGTGCCGTCCTCCGCGATGGAATTTACCACCGGATGTTACGTAGCTCCTTCGCACACAGAAAACATTGTCCATCTGGACAAAGGGAAGCTAGTAATTCAGCACTAGAATACTACATACAATACTAAAATAATTAGGACAAATATTATCCATAAAAAAATGTATTGAATCTACTGTATTTAATTCCATTCTTTGTATACAATGCAACATCACCATAGCAACATACCATCATGCGTGTTTCATTTTTACCGCCCTGCCATTATGTCAGGTGTTTTAATCTTTCCGTCCACAAGGTGGCGGTTTGCCGTCTACCGTGTTCCATATGAACGCAGCATTACACTGTTACTCTCGTTGCTTACTTGCCACTGCCCTTCATTTATTGGTCATGGTTCCACTCCAAAGATGGCTGTTTTGCTGCATATTGGAGGATCAGGAGAGCATCTCTTCCTGCTGTGCCATCTGCTGTGCTGCCCCCCTGGGGTGGGCAAGTGGGCCGCACCCTTTTTACAGGTGGGATACAGTCTCCTCTCGTATTACGGGTCGATATTGGGTGGGTCGATATAAGGATTAGGGAGTTGACTGTGTTATTGTGTCTGCCTCAGATCAAGGTATTGGGGAACAGCTGCGGGGTGCAACACTTCATGCAGGCTCTGGCCATCCTCATGTCTCCTGCAAGGTAGGATGTTGACTTGGGTGTTTAAGCTGCATAGGATAACTTATTAATGGTAGAATGTTAGCTTTAGATTGCTGTTGTTTGTTGGAATATGTTCTACCGAGCAAAACAAATATCACCATGAGACCCCTTTGGCATTACTGATATCTGTGTACTGGACAGTGCATTGGGAAATATACTGGCACACAGGAAGTGATGTGTTTTATGCAGCAGAGCCGTATGGTGCTTGACACGGCTGTCTGCTTCACCACAATGCTCCAAGCATGTTTTCAAAACCATATATATTAGTGCAGCCGTTATCCTATATATCTTTGTAAATCCTTAACTCTGTAGTTTCATTTCCTAAGTGTTACGTCTTCTACAAACTTAATTTGGGATATTTGAGAATACATGCTCCCACTAGAGATGACGATCAGCTTTGAAGATGCTTAGAAGTATGTTTTTCAAAAAATACATTTAATTGAATAGCTGTTGAAAACATAAGGTCCAGGCAGCCCTTAAGGCAAGCAAGGGGTTAACGAATAGCGAATGACAGCTGGATCAGTTAATATAGAGGAGAGGAAGCTACACAGTCGAGGCTTTAGGTCATTCTTTGACAAATTGGTCGATGATGATTTGAGTGCTGTTGTCATAGTACACCACTGACCGCTGTGGCCTGGCTCCTGTCTCAGACACAGAGCAGAGCTCCTGGGCCATATGAAACCATGTGAGAGCCAGAATTCCTCCGCTTCCGGGCCACAGTCTGGTAACTGGACACTAGTGGACGAGGGGGGAGAGGAAGTTAGTGCAATGATACTTTTCTTTTGTATTTCTGTCTGATATTCTACTTTCTCTTGTTTAGTTGAGGAAAACACACAGAACACTAGTGTGTTGTCAACCCTGGTCCTGGGGACCCACTGCCATGCATGTTTTAGATGCACCTGATTCACATGAATGGCTCGTTAGCAGGCTTCTGCAGAGCTAGATGACGACCCATTCATTAGAATCAGGTGTGTTTGGAGACATCTAAACATGCAGGGCAGTGGGTCCCCAGGACCAGGGTTGAAAACCTCTGGTCTAATCTCAACATCTACCCTGGGTCTACTGAGCCCTCACAGACTTTAATTGACATTAGCAGATAAAGTGCTCAATGTGATTAAATTGCATGAAATATTGGACACCGTCATCCTATTAGAAAATAATTATATATTTAACTTTTTTAAATGTTAAAGGTACATGGGCAGGCTCTTGTTTCACAGAGGGGAATGTACTGTCGTATAATAAATTAATTCCAAGCAGCACCACTAAGATTAAAATGAAAATAAATGTTTTCTTTCCAGCTGCTTTTTAAAATGTTAATTTGTCTGAGTGCATAAAAATGTGATGCATTGCATTGAGTTTATAGAGATTGGACCTACTGTATGTGTTAGAATAGCATAAAAGGGGCTTTACGGTAATGGTGTGTGTGTGTGACGCCATTCTGTGTGTGTTCAGGATGAGGATCCCGACAGCAGCTGGCTGCTGCTGTGTGAGGAAGACTTGATATCCCTCTTCTCCCAGTTCCCGTTTCAGGAGCTGTATTCACACATGCTGGGGATGAGCAGGCAAGGTGAGCCACTCGGCCGGAGTTCTTGACTCGTCTGTCCATCTGTTGATAGGCAACCTTGTAAATGTACCAGTCCTGCTTCTTCCAGGTGTGTATGAGCCCCAGGCCTGCTCCAGTCAGAAGATGATGCGCGTGTTTGCTTTTGCTTCATCGCTCATTGAGATTTTGGCTGTGGGCCTGCAAACATACAACAGGGCTCGATACAGGCAGCTAGTGAAACGTATAGGACACACCATAAGGTTAGTGCACATTTACACACCCCTTTGTTGAAATTAATACTCAGCTGATACATCCACGGTACTGACCATTCACACCTTGTTGTTTCTCCACTCAGAATGACTGTGTGCTATGTTAGTGATCACTGGGCCCAATATGTGAGTGTCAGTGACGCTGACCAATCACATTCCCTGTCGCTAGACAAGCTGCAGCTCGAATATGACCATGTGTTTCTCAGAGCTGTCCTGCACGTACTACGGAACAAGAGGTAGACTTTACTTGCGTGCTTCGTCTTTGTGAAAGATGACCCACAGCCCAACTACGCGCATGTTGTTACCCTTTTTATTCCCTGTGCACACGTAGGTTGGGCATATGGCTGTTCATGTCTGAGATGCCCTATGGGACTGTGTCCAGCTCCATGCTGTGGAGGGTTCTGTATGTCATGCAGTGCGCTCAGACAGCGGGACCACAAACATATGGCACTGCAGTTGACACGCATGCCTGTCTGCAGGCACTCAGAGGTGCGAGCACCTATATTACATGTAGAAATACATACATGCATGCATAAATAAATACATAAGTGTAAAAAATGCCAAAATAGCCATTTTTATTGTCAAAATGTAATATTTTTTTTATGTATTTTTGATTGTGGCAGCTTTGGTCCTCCATATACCTAACCCTTATTGTTGTCGATGTGAAATGGAAGCTAATGGGCCAGTTGCTTGAACAAGCAATGAACAGTCCTTAGAGTCTAATACCCATTAAACCATGTTTAGACTTTAAAACGGCCTCGCTTCTACTTCAGTCTCCACTTTGTCTCATGGTGGATGTGTTTAGACTTGTGTGTGCCTGTGTAGCATTAGCTGTTTGTATGTTTGCTTGTGTTAGAGCCGGAGCACCAGGAGAGGTTTGAGAGCTGGTTGTGTGAGGTGAACAGCTCCGACGGCATCTCCCTCCTCACGGCACTGGCACACATGGCCACGCCCACGCAACACTCTGACCCTGCCTTCGTCAACACCATCACCCTGCTCATCTACCAGGTACAGTAGGAAGGGTTGCAGAAATGCCTACGAGAATAAAACACCAATAAAGACTCACCTATTACGTCATATATATATTCAAGAGGCTCCATCTGAACCTGTAGTATGCTTGCTTGGCTGCCGTACACTCTTAACTACCATAGCAAGATGGAGCTGTTACTCATTTCGATTCACTTACTGTTCTGCAAGTTTCTCCAGCATTCACTGAATTGTCCTAGGTTTCTTATGTGAGCGTGTCGACCCGAGAGACCTACTCCAAAGTGGGACGGGAGTTAATCACTGCCATTGCAACAGCCCACCCATACATCATCTCTGTGCTGCTGGAAAGGCTGAGAGAGACCATTCAATCTGTAGGCATGGTGGGCACTGTCTTTGTGGCTTGACACAGTTCACCTTGTTGTTCTTAGAATAACAAATCCAAAACATGTCATTTGAGATTATGGTGAATGCATTCTCTTCAAGCAGCTCCTCTTGCATCATGCGTTTGTGTTAGGTGGCACTGTACCTGTGTAAGGAGCTGCCTTTGTGTCTATGGCAACCAACAACAGAGGAGGTGTGTGTGATCGGAGCTTGGCTGCTCCTGCACCCCCTCTCTGCTGTGGAGAACCGCCTGGCCTGTGTTATCCTAGAGGGGCTCAACTGGGGTCATACACAGGTGGGCTACTCATATACAACATGTATATAAGAATATATGTACGTTTGGCTGGGTCTGCTTTATGACCCTCAGCAAAACAAGCCAGCAGTTACTTATAGTTAGGTTATTACAGTATTACAAATTGGACAATGAGGTCAGTATTAATATACCATTGCAGGCATAAATGCTTTACAAACTGCCATGGATGTGCTAGCAGTAACAAGTAGAGTAATCAATGTATTTAATTTATTTGTTTTTGTCTGGTTCATTAATAGATTCTGATGACATTTGTAAGACCAAAGAGGGTGGACGAGATTAGGAACCCCTATGGGTCTTTCGTTCTGTCAAAAGGGAAACGAACAGAACCGTTTCTCTATCAAACTTCTTTCAAATGTTCATATTCATTAGAGTTTAGAATTAAAAATAATCGAGCAGCAAAAGTGAATGTAATTACAGTGGAGAATGCATGATGTCATTGCCAGTGTCTTTGATAAATAAATTGCAGTATTATTATTACTACCATGATTTAACAATGATCTTAAATCCACAAGTTCATTCTCCTTCGACTTTGGTAGAAGGGAGCTACCTTGGTAAGCTGTGACTGAGGCTCTGCTTTGCTGCAGGAAGGTTATCTGGTCCTACCCTCCTCTCTGCACAGCGGGGTGGCTCTGCTGGTGGCTCAGGCCTATCAGAAGTACCTGACAGACAAGCCCTACAGCGGCCTCATTTCAGAGGGCATCAAGCAGGTAGTGCTTCCAATACCACCTCAGTGTCAGTTAAACAGTGCATCATGTAATCACTGTGTCAGAGAACACACACACGGTAACCAATAGTAACCAATGGAAGAAGCCTTGGGCAAGGACTTTAAACAGGATGATGTCTTCTGTGGTGAATACAGTTTTCTCTCCTCTCTTTCCTCTCAGGTGTCCTACCTGGCCAGTGTCCTCCGTTTGGGCGTGTCTCCTGAAGCGTCCTTCAGCCAGTGGGCATGGCAACTGTTGCTAAGGCTGAAGCTCCATTGCAATTCCCAGAACCCTCAGCAGGCCTGGTCTGCCCCGGGGTCAGTTTCTCACCCGGCCCCGGAGCTCGTCAATGATCCCAGCATGCACGCTGTTCTCCGTGCTGTGAAGGCCGGCATCCCCATTGGCTGCTACCTATCCATTGCCATGACGACTGTGGGGCACAGGTTTGTGTGTGCGAACACACCCACACATATATATATTTTTTCCCACATTTACATAATTCTAACTTTCTTTGTGCGGTTGTAGTTTAGAGAAATTCTACACTGAAGGGGTTGTGTTGTTGAAGAGTCTGATTCAGTCTCATCACCTGAAAGCTGCCGTGCATCTACTGGACAACATCCTGCCTCCAACCTACCCACTCAGCTTCTATTTGCTCAAAAACACGCAGTAAGAAGCCCCACACCTAAAGCCTCTGTCGTCAAAATGTTAACAGTGCTATTATTATATGCAGGTGTGCCTCCTCTCTGCCTATCCTCTCTCCAGGTTTGTGAGCTGTATCCAGTTGTTCTTGCAGTGCGACGGTGTATGTCCACAGGGCGTGACGCAGCAGGTTACCCACCGGGTGGCGCCACTGCTTACCGGAGCAACTTACGGCGATAACGTCCGACTACTCAACAGTGTCATACAGGTACAGTATATTTTAATAGAGCTTTAAATAATGCAGATTTCCCCCAGTATAAGCGCCTCTAGACTAAGAATGTGAATGTAATACAAGCTTTCACAATCCACCTATTGCACTTGTGTGTCTCTTCCAGACCCACGTTGTGATGAGTTCCAGGCCCGGGTGTGTCGGTCCTGAGGCTGTTCTGGAGTTCTGGGTGGGGATTCTCACCCAGCAAAGTCTGTGGTACCGGGACCAAACTGTTCTGTTTCTCATGGACCAGCTGTGCCGTGCTGCCTTCACACACCAGCATGAGGGGTGTGTGCAGAAATTACTCTACCAACTGCATAAGGTACCTCACACACTGGTGTTAGGCCTTAGGCCTTTGAGTTACTATGGGTGGTGACAGGTAGGGCTGTTGCGGTGAAGAAAATGCACATGCAGTGATTTGGGTTGGCCCAATACCGCGGTCTGCGGTATTATCACCATGTTGTTATGAATGGTGACGTTTGTTGCGGAGAGCTTCCAAAATAGTGTGATTCTGGGGCATTTATAGGCAGCGTGATCTCAGTCCGTGGTGAGACAATTGTGCAACAGCACAGGGCTTTCTTCCAGTTTAATACTGGTGTTCTGCCTGTACGTAGGCAATCACGTGTAACTTTGTCCGGCAGATGTTTGGCCAAAATATCAGCTGGAAAATATGATTAATTAATTAAAAGCATATTAAATAGTGCAAGATCAAAAGCCTATGGCGCGCCAAGCGTAGGCTACACCGCCTTGATTTAGGTAGCATGTAGACAGAAAGAAGTGATGGCACAGTAGGCTGGTTTCGGTTGAACAACCCAAATGGTTAGGGGACAACATTTTCCATTTTCTTTCCCACACGAAATACAGACATGTCAAGACTCACTCGAGTGTGTGTGCTGCATGGTGTGTTTCCCAGACTAAGTACAGCACTTTTCTAAACTGTAGTAAAGTACTGTAAAGCGTAACGTCGGAGTGTCGTAAATACATACACTCCCAAAGGCTACAACCATGGATGTATTATAAGAGGCTACAATCGGCTAATACGGGGCTGGTGGATTTGTGCTTCGATAGCGCACACACCCTACATCAGACGTCATATTCGATATTTGAAAAATCTAATGTAAACATTGCGGTAACGGCCTGCGATTGGGTTAGCAACACCGCAGTGTTGCAATATTGCGGTTATCACGACAACCCTAGTGACGGGTAGAGGAAGTTACCACTGCGAGGTTAAAGGCACACATTTAGTCAAACATTTTTGTCTTTGTGTAGGGTCACAACACTGTGAGAAAATGTACTTACTATGCGACGTTATGCCAGGCAGGTGGTGCATTTTGACATTCTCTGTTCTCCTACATCCTATGCAGAATGCTTTGCGTTACCACGGAGACCGGGGTCTGCTCTCCTCTCTGGTTGGCTGGATTGCTGGAAATGCAACACCCTCCTTCATAGAGGGCCAGTCGCTGAGCGGAGAGGTGAGGTGTCCCCACAGCAGCCACTGTACGTGAAAAAACGCTTGATTGGCATCAGTGAAGCGTGAAGCTCCTGAGTCCTGGTCCTGACCTGTGTGTGTGCGCGCGTGGGCAGGTGTGGTTCGCCTGGCTGGTGCTGAACACAGAGGCCATGTTTGAGGAGGATTCTCAGCTCAGTTGCTGTGTTGAACAGGAGCTCCTGTCCGAGCCCAGCCTCTCCCCAGACCAAGCCTTGAAGGTAAACAAAGACGTACATGCACAGACATTCCTCAAGACAGTGACACAAATACAGGACACGTTCCCGGGGCGAATGTATTAATCGTGTGTCTTCCTATGAGGCAGAAGGCGCAGCAGCGACTGAAGCTGCCTGTAGCCCCATCTCTACAGCGGCTGCAGGTGTACCGGTGGGCGTGCCAGGCGTTGGCCACACCCCCTGACCACCCCCTCCTCCCTCTGGTATGGCAGAAGTTCCTGCAGCTCTACTTCAGACAGCCTGGACCAGAGTATGGGTACGACACACAAACGAATACACCCTTCACAACCAGGAGACACGGTCAATTGTCATAATGCTACAATTCAAATGCTGTCCACTAGAGGTCGCTAGAGGTCCTAATGTATGTGTGGTGCCAACCAGGCTGGTCACTGGGGGCTGCATTGGCCGCAGGTTCTTTCTGGGGTCCTCCCATGCATCTCTGCTGAGAGAGCTGCGGCACAGGCTACAGGAGGTGTCAGACTTCCACCACGCTGCCAGCCAGGCCCTCAGAGTCCCTCCCCCGCACACGCCCTCCTCAGACACTAACAGCCAGGGGGAGGAGAGCCCTGACGCCTCCCCCCAACCATACCTCACCTCTCCTCAGCTGCACACAGAACTGGTCAGGTAGGACTGCACTCAAACACACGCCTCCCTGGTGTTTATCCATTCGCATGTTAGTTATCTATTAGCATGTTGTTTAGCCATTAACAGTTGTTGTTTATCCATTAGCATGTTGTTTATCCATTAGCAGTTGTTAGTTACTCATTAGCATGTTGCTCATCCATTAGCAGGTTGTTGGTTACTGCTTGATGTTGTTGTTTCTTCATTAGCATCTTGTTGTTTATCATGAGCAGGTTGTTGTTGATCCATTAGCACAGTGTTAGCCGCCTGGCTTTGTTGACAATGACAGTTGTGTACCGCTCTATTAGTCTTTCTCTCAAAGCAGATGCGTGTCTGGTTGTCTCCAGGTTGTTTGGTGTGTTTGCTGTGTGGTTTGATGATGAGAACCTCCAGAAGCAGGAGGTTTACCTGCCCACTCTTCCTCAGCAGTACGACCCTCACAGACTGGCCCAGGTCATGCAGAGACAACAGGTGTGTTCATGTGTGAGAATATGTTCATGGACATTAGCTCTTGTTTGTATTAAAGTATTCTGTGACTAATACAAACTGTGTTTCCCATCACTGGATAGGAGCTGTGGTTAGAGTATCTGGATCAGGAGCGCATGCAGTATGATGAGAGGGAGGTTTTGTCTCTTTGGGAGAAGGTTTTGAGTGAGCCCATCTTCCTGCAGACCCAAGCCTCTGGTTTTACTGACTACAGCAGCATCCACACTGGTACGGAGCAATGTATGACCGAAAATATACTTATTTGAGACCCTAATCTCTATATCTCCATGTTTCATTGAAATAGGATGAATTATGGATAACGTGTAATCGTTTTTGTTAATTTGATGAAGAGGTGGGTATTAGCACGTTACACTTCCTTGAGTGATTAACCCCTGACTTTTTGATGAAATTGTACTTCTAAGAATAGTTGTTATGCAACATACGGTACTTTTTACTTTCACTCAAGTATATTTGTGAATATTCTTCTCCGCTACGTTTGGCTTTATTCCAGTTGTTTTTCGCTACATCAATCCGACCATTTCATAGATATTTAACATAAACAACACAATACAAAACAAGACCGATCTCGCTGTTCTTCCGGTATTCAAAGTAGATCACTGGGGCTGACTGGCATGGGCGAAAAGAGCAAGTGTCAAGCAACGTAACCATTGAAACGTACAACTAATATTCCACTCATGCGGCTAGCGACCTCCTCCTGCCTGCCACATACCCACATTACTAACTGCCCGAGGACAGTGGAGAGGGAGAGAGCCCAGCGCTGTTGACACGAGCCATGGGCTCTGAATATATTTCTCACCATTTTCCTTGTGGTCTCAATAAGTTACTTCATTTGTTGCTACTTTTTTCAAATATAGTCACTGAGGGTGTGAAAAGTTGCTAAGTCGAGCGAGAAAGTTGCCGCATTGGCAACAAGGAAACACTGAGAAGTCGCTTCATCAAAGTTGTCAACATTGTGTTTGTGCTAATCTTTTGTGACATAGGTGCAAACACTAAGAGTAGGACAGCATTTTGAATATTCAAATGAATGCTCTGCTTATTTAAAAATGATGATAGAAAAAGTAGATCATGAAAAATGAGCAGTCTTTTCACTAGATGCATTTTTACTCTGACTCAAGAAATTTTTTGACTACTTTTACTTCTACTTGACTTGAGTCATTGTTATTTTACTTGAGAACTGTTTTTGTTTTACTACTCTACCCACCTGATTTGGTGCTTATAAGTATTATTAATATTGTTATTAGTACTTATTAGTGTTTTTATACTGTCATCTTTCTCCCTTCTGTGTGTTCATGTGTGTGTATATGTGTGGATGCACGCATCCATGCGTGTGTGTGTGCGTGCGTGCAGCCAGGGAGCGCATACTGTCCAACCTGCAGAAGCACCCTGTGCCCCGGGCTGCCCCGGAGCCTCAGCCTCAGAGGGCTCCAGTGGCTGACGTTTCCTCCTCCTGCCTCACCAACACTACAGCATCAGCAGAGCTTCTGCAGAGAGACCTCGGCACCCTGCAGGACCAGGCCAGGTAACACACACACACACACACACTAGACACCAGTGGTGTATGCAGGGTGTGCCAGCCAATCACAGGCTGAGGTGAACATTAGTTCACAGCTAATTGTAATTAGTCACATCTGCCTGGCGAGGAGCTTAAACAGCACTGTTGTTCGTGTTTGGTCCCAGGGTTGCAGTAGCACGGGAAGCCCAACAGGTGGCAATGGAACAGGAGCTGTTGGAGAGCCTTCCTCTGCTGTACAAGAACAGACCGGAGCAGGTTACCATGATGCTGGAGTGCAGGGGGAAAGGAGGGCAGCCCTGCCAGGGACCCGCAAACATCACTGTCACAGTAAGAGGCCCTTAGAGGGCGCACATTGTTTCCTAAGCTTCTGCGGTGACAGTGTTTAAACCGGCTGTGTGTGTGTACGTGCATGTGTGCGTGTAGTGTGAGTGTGTCCAGAAACAGGAGGCGGTACAAACTCAGATCGTGACCCTGCACTGCGACCTGAAGAAGCTCCATGCTGACGCCATGGCCTCCCCGCCTCAAAGCCTGGCCCAGGCTGCAGTGCACACAGAGAACTTCATCACGTCAGTAGAGCTACTGCGAGTGCATACACATCCAGCATCGTTCAGCGTGCTGCGTTAGCTTGTGCTCCCATAACGGCCCGTGTGCGTGCTGTGTGCCCAGAGCTCTGGTGAACTTGTACAAGGCAGAGAGGACCCCAGCCGTGCAGTGTGTCGGGGTGTCTGCCTTCTACCAGGTGGTGTCCTTTGTTACCCAGGACACACTCCGGCACCCGCCGACATGCCAGTTTCTCTCCTCCTGTGTAGAGATACTGGGACAGGTACACCAGGACACACACACACGCGCACACACACATATATTGCTAAAGTATTAAATATGTGTATTGTTTTTTTAAACGGAGAGTGGAAAGAGAGGATGTAGTGGAAGTTAGGTCCCTTGCGGTTCTGATTTGAAGCAACGGTGGCTTTCTCACTGAGAGGCTTCCAGGTCCACACGCGCTATTTTAGACTTGTCATCTGCTCTCTTCTAACTCCCGGTATCCCATATCGTTCCATTTTGACCGAAGGCACGACAAATATCTGCTTATTACAACAGGGTGTGTGTACGTGTACGTGCAGGTGTTCATCCAAGGAAATGCGTCCGAGTGTAGACACGTCCTGGAGACCACCCTGGAGCAGAGACTTCTCTGCCCTCTACTTTCTCCCTTCTTCACACCCAATGCCGCCCCAGACCAGCTGGTGTCCCTCTACCAGGACGTGGTGACATCGCTTCACCCTGACAGCGCTGATGTCATCTTCATGCTGCTCACCAAGGTGAGCTCCCCATTGGCTGCTGTCAGACACACACACACACACACACACACACACACACGCACATACACGCACCTCACGGGCCAACAGGTGTGTGAGAGCCTTCTGTCGATCCTCCTCCTAGTTTGACGTCTTCAAGTGGCTGACGGACGCACACCCGGGCTTCTCCGAGCGCAGCCGCCTGTTGGAGCTGATCCATGGAGCGCTGTGTGTTTGTGGTCGGGAGCCAGAGGCAGACCTCCTCATGCCCTTTCACCTGTTCGCCAAGCACTGGACCATGCTTCTACACCACCGCTTCCCAGACCACTACAGTGACTGCCTCCGCCTGCTCATGAACAGTCAGTGGAACTTGTTCTGTGTGGACGTGTGTGCTATTACTTAATGAAGGTGGCAGGGTGGAAGATCTGGTATCGTTGTACCATAATGTACATAATTAACACCCTGCAGTGTAAACATCTATAATAAGAGATGATTTATGACTTCCCCTATAGTTTTTACTCCTCCTAGCATGTAAAAATGGGTAAGGCGTTAAATACGCATTGTGAGTTCAGTGGAATCAAATTCAACAGGCTCTTCAGACCAGTTACTGAACCCAGAGTGTTGGAAGGTGACCCTGCAGGTGCTGGGATGTTTACCTCCGTCCCGCAGCATCAGGATAAAGTCTGAACCAGTGGGCAGCTCTACTGCCTCCCCTGGTCCTGGAACCGGCTCCCCAGTGCCCGCCTACAAGACCCCCATTAACCTGTCTCCACAGCAGGTAGTTGGATTGGCTTGACTAGAGAGAGTCGTAACATCCAGCGTGTTCTGGCTGACACACAAACAAGTGACATCCTGTCTTCCCGTTGGCCATTCACAGGTGGACGAGACAGTTGATTGGCTGAGCGAATACTTCCTGCGGAGTCGCGTCGGTAAGGCCGACCTGCGCAGCTTCGGCCTCTACTCTGCCTGGGTGCCCTACATCAGCAACGTGGTGTCATTCTGGGATCACCTGGTCAGCTCTATGGTCAACGTGCAGCTCAGTAACTGCACCAAGGAGCCAGTAGGCAGCAGCAAAGTAATGCAAGGTGAATGCCATGGGCGATGTATGAATACATCGTGGGTGAGAAATCCAGCGTAAGCCATCATTATCGGTCATTACGGTGACGCTATATGCCCCCTGCCTTCACTCCTAGGCCTGCAGGACTTGCACTGTAAGATCGGGAAGTTGTTCAAGCCGTGGATCTTCCCCGTAGACACTGGGAATGTCAGGTAACCATTACCTTCTGCATGTAGTGTAGCATTACCTAAATGCTGTTTCTCAGTCAGAGAAGGTCTGGAAGATGAATGTGTACTGTATGTAATTATAGCATGAGCACAGCATAAAACCTTAACCACTACACAGCAGCCAGAGCATTGTTTTCCATATTGGCATATTCTGTCTAGAAATGCTAAAGGCTTGCTCCTGCCCACTATATATATGTACTCTATATTGTCTTTTTACATGTTAGTAATCCCACGTGTTACCCCTGGCTGGAGACTGATGCCAGCCCTGCAGGCTGCTTGGTCGGCCTCTACACACAGCTCACGGATACACTGCACTTCAAGTTCAGAGGTGGGTATATATCTTATCTGTGCCCCCTTACAGTTGAATGATGTCTTTGTATTTAGTATGCATCCTTCACCAGAGACTAAAAACAGGTTTAGAGAGTTGTAGTGAACCCAATACACATTATTTACATTGTATTGCCTTGCAGTAATGTGATGTATGATGTCCTTGAGTGTTTTGAAAGGCATCTTAAATAAAAATGTATTATTATTATTATTATTATTATTATTGTGATTGTTATTATTAAAGCAAGTAACATGGTGTGTTTGTTCCAGAGCGTTTGCTTCCTGGTCAGAGAGGAGCTCTGTGGCTGTGTATGATGCAGTACTGTGAGAGCTGCACCTCTCCCCGCACACCAGAGTACCTGCTCTACCTGTATCACACACACCTCCGCAGCCTGCCGTGGAGGCACCTGCAGCCAGACACGCAGCTCATGAAGCAGCTCTTCAATGTGAGAAGTCTAGCTTGCAGCCCCTGACCTCTGCCTTCCCCACCTACAACACTGACCTAGACATGCAGTTCATTGTCCTGAGACGTTGGTCTTTGGCCCTGGCAGCTCACCCCTAATATTTTACACTTCCATGACCTGTACACTCATAGTCCCAATAGCGTGTTGTCTATGTCTCAAGGTGCTGATAGACGAGTGGATCTGTTATGTTCATGTTGGTATGCTGTATAATAGTAAGTGTTGGGCAAGTTACTCAGGAATAGTAATGAGTTAATATTTACTTATTACTCCTTCAAAAAGTAATATTAATTTACTTATTACTGGGTATAAAAAGTTACATTACTATATTACTTTCACAATCACTGCCCTGTCTCACCCCTTCTGAAAAATAACAACCTGCGTAGCCAGCTCATTTTAGAACTGAATCCTCTTTATTGGAACAATAATGAACCTTAGGAGTCAACAATCAGCCAGAGTAAAAACATTGCAGCCTCTCAAAGCAGATGATTGGACAGGTTGGTTCAATTAGCCTACCCTAAGTTTGCTAGGACTAGAAATCTTGTTCTTGTAACGCAGTAATGCAGCATTACTGCAGCAGTAATTGTAAAATTATTACTGTTTTGGAAACATTAATTACGCTACTAGTTAGTTAGCTAGGTAGTTAGCTAGTGTTAACTGAAAAAAGTAATGATATTACAGTAACAAGTTACTGCCCAACACTGATAATAGTACTAGACTTAACACAAAGTTGTTTAGTTGAAAACCTTTATAATGATGGTGGGATTGTATCCAGGAAATTGGTGCTGTTATGTGTCGTTTGATTTCCATAGACATCTCTCTAAAGTTACTTAAACACATCAGGGTCTTTGATAAAGCACATTGTTTGTTGACTCTTATCAACAGGTTGAGAGAGGCAGTCCAAAAAGCTGCTTCCTGTTCTTAGGGGAGGTGCTGTGTGAAGTCAACTGGCTCAGTGTGCTGAGCGAGCACGTACAGGCCGCACCCACATCAGCATACCCAGCTCTGCCTACTGCTGGTGCCCAGCAGGACACACACACCATGCTGGTGTATCTGCTGTACATGCTGGTGTTTCTCACCAAAGAGGAGCGGCTCCTTAGCCAGATGGTATGTTGTGTGACGTCTAGTGTAGTTGTTAGCCACTCTTGAAGACAGCTCTGTAATCTACAGAAAAGTGGCTTCATTGATGGGTGTTATATACACACAGACATGAAGCTCATCTGATCTGAGCCTTTACCTTGCAACATTTTGTAAGCAGACAAAACTAAATTTGGCAGAGAACTGCAGTCGTGATTCTAAGGCAATTTTTATTAAATGTATTATGATATTTAATCAAATATAATGCGTGTTTTAGATAACATTGCTTCCTCAAAGCCCTTAATGTTCTTCTATTCTTCTCCACCATTCACTCTCCCTTTTAATCTTCAGGACTCTCCTTTACTCAACCTATTGGTCCAGTGCTCTTCCTTGCCCTGGCACCAGCTGGACCTCACCTCTTACCAGGGAATTATGGGATACGTGGGCACCCACTACCCAGCCTCCCTGCTTCTTAGCACCGACTCTGGCCCCCAGATGTTGCTCAAAGTGTTGCGCAGTGCCGCGGGACTTCAGCCCCGCCCCCAAGAGACTCCTCACAGGGTGAGCAAATGGTTCCTCCACATACTTACACTTAGCATTTCTTTTCTTAGTGAAGCACTTTGTGAGGCAGGTCTAAGGGTATGCAGTCCTATTATGGAGTGTAAGAAATGGTAATGGCTACTACGTCAATAATGAAAGCGCTGAAATGGTTGACAGCTTCCACTAATCTCAGTCTCACACTTGCCCTGCACTCACGTCACACCGCCAGAGATTTGGTAGCTGGTTGCAGCCAGGTCGCTTTGTAGCCGTCGATTGCGTTTGCTCTGTCGCTGGTGGGAGTCTCTACTCTGTCGCTCAGAAGTACGTTAGTGTATCTGCCTTGCTACATGCATGGGCTAAACAAACTCATGAACAAACTAGGTAAATTGTAGATAAACCTGTAGTTATGTAAATGTTGTGGATATAAGATGTGGCGCTTGCAACGCTGTGCAATCATTGCAATCATTATTTTACTTTTACATAGCTCACATTAACATATTCCATTGCCAGTCAATGAATAGTGTTAACGCGTCATTCAAATTACAATTTCTTGTCATTGCGTCCATGCATCGATACTGTAAACCACAAGTGGTTAGTACAACCTCGAAATCGATGGTTACGTATGCAACCATGGTTCTATACATTTCGGATGACCGCCAGAGCTTGGCGGTCACTGGGATTCCTCGTGAGAAGATTACCAATAGGTCACTTCCTGGGTGAATGTGCCTTTAGTACCGGGGCAGAGGGCACACTTCACCCAGGTCACAGGTGATCTGCACATGCGTGCGATGGACATCCAGGTACTTTCAGTAGAAATTAAATAGAACCTGCCTCTACCCTCCATATATGTGCCAGTAAATGAACAAGAATGCATTTTCAATCACAGGGGGAATAAGGATAGACGTTGAATGTACACATCTACTCTTTTATTGTTTCGTCGCTACACTGACCATTTGAATAATATTGGTCAACATTCCAAGTCACCGCCTGCTTTCTCACTCACTGTCGCCCATTGTCGCCCAGCGCTCGTTGTGAAGAACGAAGGTCTCGCTTCATAGCTGACTGTGGCTGGCAGTGTGAGTGCAGTAGTCTCGCTTGATAATGAACTCCCCATCGACCCACATACAAACAACATTCAGAAAATAATTCAGCAAAGGCCATCAGCAATCTGTAAATACAAAGGACAATATGGCACCCCTCCATCTCCTCCTACTGTTGTACCAGAGCATGGTTCAGCCCATCCTGTTTCTTTAACATTCTTTCTGTTACAAACAGGGTCAAATGTACACAAACAACCAATATGGCCCCCAAGATAATAGGTTTGCCCACACCCAACCTGACAGAGATCAATTGTAAGGCCATCACATTCATTGCAAGTACAATAATACAGGACATCACACGTAGTAAATTGCCACTTCAGTCTACTGCCATCTGGGTGTAGGAACACGTTCCTGAGGTGCAGAAAGGCTCTCTTGGCAGAGCCTGGTACCCACAGCCATGTGCACTAGCTCTCAATTGTCTTGTCGCCATTTGTTTTATTTTTGTTTGTGATGTACTGTACAGTGCTGTGAAGAAGAATTTCCCACTGGGGACAATAAAATAAAGTCTAGTCTTCACTAAGAAGCGTGTGTGAACAGTTGTTCTCAGTTATGAAGCCTTTTCTTTTTCTCAAACCTCTTCATTCGCTTCCCATCTCTCTCCGTGTCAGGAGGAGACGCTGAAGGCTGGTGTGTGTGTTTGCTGGTGCGTTCAGTCCCTGGTAGCTCTGGAGCAGGGCAGAGGCATCACTCTATACAGCCTAGAGGCCCAACTGGAGACATTGCTGGAGAGCATCATCACATTCAGCCCGCCAGGTAAGTAAGACTGCAAAAGTCTAATCAGCCGATGGTGTGGCACAACTCAATGCCTCAAAGCATACAGATATGTTTTAGTTTGATTTAGTGAATGTGGCAGGCTGGCTGGCACCAACAGTCATAGTTGGTGCCAGCCAGATGGGTGGTTTGAGTGTCTTTTAGTAAAAGAAAAAGCATCTAATGAGTTCTGTGAGTGAAAATCCTTTGTTAAATAAAAAGGCAAGGGGCCGATTGGCCAGACGACAGTAAGTCAAACACACTAACTGCAGCAGTGGTAGCAGAGGAGCATGTCTGAGGTACAGTACAGGTACGGCAGGTGTACCTAACGTGATTGTGTACCTTCAATGATGTCATCATCGTCACTTGCTATCAGCCAATGACTGTCCCTCTACAGAGACGGGTTTGGAGCAGAGGCATATGGCCTACTGCAGTCTCTTCAGCGACGCGCTGGCCTTACTGAACGGAGTGGGTGTATCAACAGGAGAGGCTCTCGCGGCCCGTGTCATTGGCTGGCTGGACAGGAAAGGGAGGGGCTTTCCCACCCTGCCCCTCCTCACCGCTTGCTCCCGTTGTCTCGCCTCAGTGCGTCACATGACACGGATCATGGAGGCCTGCATCACCGCTCACTTCAACCACGGTAACAGTTTCTAGGGTTGTTTGAGGTACCGCACCGCAATCACTACATTTCTCGTGTGTTTTTTTATATATATATATATATATATATATATATATATATCATCATACAATACTTTTCCAGGGTATATTGTATGCCTTCCTACTCACACACACACACACACACACACCTCTGTTTCTCTTTCCAGGAGAGGAGTCTTTGGGTTGGGGTCCTATACTGGCATCCCTGCAGGTGCCTGAGCTCACAGCAGATGAATTTCTGTCCGAGAGCCAAACGGGAGGCAGCTTCCTGACACTCTATGCCTATATCCTCCAACGCCTTAACATGGAGCACACGGTAGCCAATGACAGGAGGACGCTGGCTTCACTAAACATGTGGACTGATAAGGTCTGCCCCAGGTCTGTCCCTGAATCGCAAGTTTAAATTAATATAAACACTTAAAACTTTGCATTATTCTGTGGACATTAACAAGATGCACTTTTGCTGCAGTGCAGTCTGTGTTGCGGGCGACACTAATCGGCTCAAAATGCCGGCGTGTACTTTGTGTGTCTAGCGGTCCTGGGGTTGAAGCCAAGCTGTTTTTGTGGTGGCACAAGGCCTTGAACCTGTCAGCCGAGCAGCTGCAGCCCCAGGCTGGCCAAGGCGAGGCCCCAGGAGTGGTGCTGGGTCTCCTGCGGTTGCAAGCCAGGCTGTCTCAGCTGGGGGAGGAAAGGATCAACTCTGGACTGCTGGGGGCTTTAGGTCTGGGAAAGAGGTCGCCTGTTTCTAATAGGTACAGTAACATGTAGTGCTCGCAGATGATTGGATAGTCAAATATATGAGCGTAGTAGTCAGTGAGTTAGCATAATTCTGCATGCATGTTGTTCATAAGCTTTAGGGTGGTGGTGCGTAGCCTGGCAGCCTTCCTCTCAGTTCAGGTGACATCCGAGACACAGCTTCGACTGCAGCCCACCAGTGACTTGCAGCTCTCTGCTAAAGCACAGCAGGTGACACACAGACACACACACACACACACACACACACACACACACACACACACACTTGTGTTCTTATATTTCCTGTTAAGTCTTTATAATGTCTTCCTCTGGTTGTAGATGATAGATGTCTTGGAGGCCATGCAAGGCACTAAGCAGTATGCAGAACAGGAGGACTCTGTGATTAAGGCTATTCAGTTCATCCGCTATCCTGGACACTGTCTAAAAGACGCGCCAAGACTGCTAGCATTGCTAAGCAACCTTCTGTACCCTGACCTGGGATACCTTCATGTCATTCGCTAATGCTGAAGAACACGGCTAGCTCCCATTATCACAACCATGCTGGGCCTGGAAGAAACGTATTCTTCTGCAGAATAGATTGACAATCCTAATCTGTCCTGCAGAAGGTCTATGCTGGAGCACAATCAAATTAACCACGCTGGTTCTGGAGCTGGTGAATGATCAGCAGACACTTAAGTACAGTATGTGGGCGAGACGTATCTGCCTCCTCAAGCTCCTCTTCATCGGTGAACACTGCTGGAATATGAATGATGGTGATTATTTAGTTTTAGTTGTAAAACAAAATAGATGGCCGAAGGAATCGTTCTGGTAGTACTGCAAATTTTCCCCTGCTTTCTTATCACTTGTGAAATGAATGCCATTTTGGTTTGGTATACCCGTTGCCTTTTAGCTTTGACACCATCCGTTATTATGTTGCACATATTTATTAATGATTAATTAATCAACATTCAGTATCCCTTTATGGAGATAAGCTTGCAAGTTATGTTTTATACCTAGCTTCTTACCTAAGTAATAATGTTCAGGTTTTAAGTAGGCCTACATGTATAATTAAATGCTTTATCTATCTATCTAGGACATTTCCCATTACATACATTTTCCAGTGTTAAATTTCCATTTATGACCCAAAGTGCTTTTATTTGTTCTGCCAATAATGCAAAGTGTTGTTTTAATGTCTGCTCAGCTATCTTTTCAAAAACATGTTTTAATTGCTGTTTCATGTCCGGCAACAGCTGTGTCATAATATCACACTTCTGTATGAGTAGTGTGCAGTCTATGTTGGTAGGAAGTGGCAAATGCCATATTACTAAAGCTAGCTACAGTGTGGATTTCAAACACACCTACATTTACTCATTTGTGTCAGCCATTTGGTAATGATGGGTTATTGGAATTCATCAGATGTTTTGTAATATATCCATTCTCTTGTCACATTGCCATTTCCGTTAATCTGTGCCACAAATAATAATAATGTTACAGCATTTAGTAAATCCCCTTATTTTTCTGCTCTCCTGTGGCTAATTCCATAAGCATTTGTCTGTGAGTCAGTGATGAGTCTCTAGGGACTGCTACAGGACAGAGATACAGTGCCAGTCCATACAGATCATACAGCTCTAATGCCTGGGGTGGACATGCTTGGCTTCTGTTCATTTTATTTGTGTATGATTATATTGAACCATTTCATTTTTCTCATACACACCTGAACGCGCAAAATCAGGTCAAGGGTGTAGACGTGTTAAAATAAAGGGTTAAAAGAATGTCACATTGTTTTAGTTGCATTTATACCTTGTCATTTACACAATTCTAGTCATATTGTTTACACTCACTGGCCATGTGCCCATCCATGGTCGTGCGTGGGAGAATATATCTTACTAAGTTATCATCAGCTATAGTTCAGTCCTTGCATGGTTACTCCTCGCTTACGCACGTGCATCCTCAGAAACGTGGCTCTTCTGGGAACATTGGTCTCCATGGTTACAAGATGAGAAGAGGACTGTGTGTTCTAAAAGCTACTAGCAGTAGGGATGTGGTAGACACTTATTTCTCCTTTAA
>JAODTR010022341.1:60221-73430 GCA_025399935.1 Amblyopsis rosae
CCCCCCCCCCCCCCCCCCCCCAGGTGTCCCCGGAACTCTCCTTTCTGTCTTGTAACAAACAGCCAGCCTTCTGTTGCCAGTCTCAGCTCAGTAGGCAGGACACGCTGTAGCAGTTGGTATTTGTGTGACAGCTTTGAAACCTAGGTACCCTTTATGGACCTTTTTATATAACGGAAATAGAAAGTCTGCTCTCCCTCATACACACACACTCTCTGAGTGCCAGACACATCACTGTCTGGTAGATTCGTGGTGTCGTCATGGAGACCAGCTGGGTCAGGAATAGGTTAGTTGTTCCTGACTATTTATATAGCTCTGGGAAGCCATATAAATTGCTCTAGTTATTCCTAGAGGATTCCAGTGCAAAATCAGCAGAATGGCTTTATTAAATCATGTTGCTCTCCATGATAATGAAAACAATTCAATCCACACACTTTCTGTACATGTATTATGACAATTTAAGCATATTTTTCAGGGATATTTGCAGATAGCCACTTTAGAGTTCAGATTGTTGGGCTTGAAACGCTGATTTCTACTTTTCCACTGTCACGTGGACAGCAGTCATGCTGACCGGTTCTCGTGGGACAGGCGGACAGCTGCACTGGTCCCAATTCCTGCCCAGCTGTCAATAGCCTACATGCTCAGCTGGTGGCTCAGGAATGTCGCGCCACCATTCTCCTCCACTTTACCTACAGCTCATGCGCATGCTCATCCACAGTTTAACTCCGTGTGACTTTACTTTGTGTCTGTGACTAACCGAGGACAGCATTTATGTATGTGTAATCGATAGAGCACATGGCTTGCCACGTACGTTGTAGGCCTATGTGTCAGACTCCTCCGTGAAGACACCCACTAATTCCACACCTAATCTTCAACAACCCAAAGTAGATGGATTAACACACACACTCTCTCTCTCTCTCTCTCTCTAAAAAGTGATGTGACTCAGACGACCGACTCAGTCATTCTGGTGGTATAGGCTATACTACTTGGGGTTCAGCGTCCATCATGTGAACTTTACAGATAAACAAATTATATGACTCAGGCAGCAGTCTGTAATAGGTAATAGGTAACATTTTGTAGGAATGCGTTATGGAAAGATAATGACTCAGCAATGTTTATACTGCAGCCTGTAAGCACGCAATCCCTGCCTCAGCGCTAGCCAGGGACACATACGTGCAGTCAACGGTCACAATTCATGTGCTGGATTACTCAAATTAATCTAATTTTGTCTGTCACTATCTTCCCATCTCCATCTCTCTCTCTCTCTCTCTCACCATAAACTCTCACCAGATCCGACCAACCATTTTAAAGAAATAAGAGCTAAATAGTACACGAATTATTTCCAGGTTATATCTTACATTTAATAAGGCAAAATAGACCAAAATAGTTAATAGGCTACATAATGCTGGCTTCACTGGCTGGTGGGTCGGGAGCATAGAACTATACATAATAACCGGCAGCGAGATCAGACAACTGTTGGAAACATCGGCAGGACTGGTGGCGCGAAGGCTCGGTAAGAACAAAGTTTGAAATAGCCTATAACCGTGGATGTATAGGCTATAAAATGCGATGGACGCAAAAAAAAGAGAAATGTATCTTTTTTGGGTTGTGTTTATTTATTTATGTTTTAATCACAAAATAATTTCATTAGATCAACTGTTTTAGCAAAATGCGACTAAATAAAATAAGTCGGATTAGTTCCTTGCGTATTAGTGGATGTCTATATGTAAGGCTGCCCCGGTTATAATTGGATGGCTTTTCCAGGAAAACGTCACTCGGACAGGGTCCTACATACTGCGGTCATCCACTATTTCTAGTGATCGCCCCGGCTTCGTGACGTCAGTTAACAAGGATCTGGTGCCGGGCGGCCAAAAGATAAGGGGGAATGAGCTACAGAGACAGAAAGGGAGAGAACCTGGACCATGTCGATCTGATATTCTTCATATAGCTGATTTTCTGGTAGGGCTTTGTTTTAATTTTGTAATTTGAATGTTATCCTGTTATTTCATTGGTTACAGCCAAACGCCACTGTACCTGTCAGTAGCCTATGGACAGTAGCATATGGACAAGAACGTGTCTAATAAGGCCTACAATCACCGGTACATTCTAGCATATAGTTTTTATTGTTGGTCCCCCGGGCCAGTCTCGACTCGTCCACCACTCGTGACAATTACTTTGAGGCTCACCGGCATGTCTAAATTTAGCAGTCAGAATCTGCTACTAATATTAATCTAAAAATAGCCTAGGATATAGTTATCTTTTTGATCAATTAATGTGCACGGTGCACCCCTTTCGGTTATTTGTGCGCTCTCTTCGATTCAAGAAGCACTGCAGTGTCTTGTGGTGGGAGCTTTTGATTCATGATAAACCAGAAGCTATATTTTCGCTTGTGTGGTGGCTGGCCAATTCTATTGTCTAGCGACACATTCATTTAACATCAAAATATCTAGATTTCAACAGCAAATTGTTAGGTCTATAAGAAATAACACTGTCGAGGTTTAAATATAGGCTACTGAGCTAAGAGATTCATTGACAGGTGGAGGGAATTCCACCAGTTTCCGCTTTTACCACATTAGCATAGCAGCATACTGTACTACAGTGCATCCCCATAGCAACAACAGATGTAACCTGGCTGGGCTGCATTATATGTAAAATACACGTTACAAGGAGCTCAGGGTAAAGCTAAGCCCCTGTCAGTTGTCTCCCTCTTTCCACCACCTGTCCACAAAATAGTCTTTACACAGTGGTACATTATTTATTTATTTATTTATTTGACAGGGAAAAGCAAGAGGTAATAGCACAAGTCTCTATAAGTGCTCACAGACCACTGCACACATTATATAATAAAACTAGAAGCTACACTGAATTATATTATTATGCAATATAAAGCTATAAAAAGCTACACACTGATTTACATTATCATGCAATATAAAGCTATAAAAAGCTATACACTGATTTACATTATTATGCAATAGGCTATATTTAATCTAAAATGCACTGTATTTTAGATATGATACAATAAAACGTTAACCTGGATTCAAAGTTGTTTATATAATTCAACTCAACAATTCAACAACATGAAAATATATATGACTCAACTATGTAAACCTTTTTTTATATCACTTCAATCGCTTTTGTCACCTCACACACACACACACGCACACGCCCACACAAACACGCACACGCACGCACACACATGCACACACACACACAAACACAAACACGCACACGCACGCACAAACACACACACACAAACACACACACACACAAACACACGCACACACACACACACACACACATGCACGCACGCACACACATGCACACGCACACAAACACACACACACAGACACGTGCAGATAAGCAGATAATAGACCGTAACATCTGCATGTCTCTCTCCACAGTGAGCCTGGCCTGAGTATAAGAGGGTGTCCCATAGTCCAGTGTAATGGGGAAGGACTACTACAAGACCCTGGGCATACCCAAGGGCTCCAACGAGGATGAGATCAAAAAGGCCTACCGCCGCATGGCGCTCAGGTTCCACCCCGACAAAAACAAGGACGCCAATGCAGAGGACAAATTTAAGGAAATTGCTGAGGCCTATGAGGTCCTCAGTGACCCCAAAAAGAGAGGTGTATATGACCAGCTGGGGGAGGAAGGTGAGTTTATTTGCATTCATTTAATACTGCAATGTATTATCACTTTGTAGATGGTGTCAATGTATAGTCATTAGTCAGCTATTGTAAGCTAATTGTAAGCTAAGTACACTTTTTGTTAAATTCCCCAAATATCTCGCATCTCAAGTATCTAGCATTCTCTGTGTGTGCTAAAAATATTATCTACTTCTACTGCCCTGAATCCATAAACAGGAACATAAACAAAGTGGCGAACCCTGCTCAATTGGCTTCGCAATGCGTTTTAGTGTGTGGGGCGGACCTTCTGAGGGAGTTTGTTTTGATTTGAGTTCTAAGTTAGCAAGTGTTCTCGAGAATGACTAACCCTGCCTTTAATGCAGCCTGAGGTTATAGACACTTCAAGAAGTAATCCATCATAGACATGAGGATTAAACTGTTGGAGAAATTGCTCTAACTGACTCAGCTTCTAAAATGACGATGGGCTCTCACTTGTGTGTGATTGTAGATTGTAATGAGGTGTGTGTGTGTGTGTGTGTGTTAGAGAGAGAGAGAGAGATCATTAGCTGTTGGAGAATTGCATGTAATTAGTGTTAATAACACTTTCCAAACCTAGCTCCTGATATACTTATAATGTGACCATGTGTGCGATTGCATGTGTGCTTGCATATGTGTGCGTTTACACATTTTGTAATTCTGCCATAATGGAGTAATTAATAGCGTCGATAGGTAGTACTTTGTGTCTTTGTCCATATGTGCACAGGCGTACACAGTATGTGTGTGCGCGTGTGTGTGTGCGTGTGTGTGTTGGAGGGAGTCTACCATCTTATCAGTTTCTCTGACAGTGCTCCTGTTAGACTGGTGATGCAGTGGGAATGCTCCCACCCACATAGGCTACACTCCTCTCCCTGCTAACCCACACTGTCTCACTCTCCAAACACTTCATGTCTAAACGGTCGCCCAGGTCTGCCGCTTGAGCGGCAATAAACATGTAGGCGGCAGAAGAGCAATTTAAAGGGACACTCCACTCAATGTCCTGTCTGGGATTGCCCGTGTGGTTTCAAACCAACGTTGTAGAAATGTTTTTGTTAGAAACTCATGAAAAGGTTGAAGGAGGCTACTCCTCAGCACATATAGTCTGGCACCATTCTCTACCCCTCCTCCTATAGCTCAAGTGGCATATATTCTTGAGTTGGGGTGGACATTTTGGGTTTAGCTATATTGCAGTCGATTAGCGTGCCTTAAACCTTCACGCATGCATTGAGCGGCCTCAGATTGTTCTGCTTTGTTTCCAGGCTTGAAGACGGGAAGCAGCAGTACCACCGGGGTCCCAGGCAGCTCGACGTACCACTACACCTTCCATGGAGACCCCCACGCCACCTTCGCCTCATTCTTTGGGGGCTCCAACCCCTTTGACATGTTCTTTGGCTCCAACCGCAACCACAGCCGCTCCAACGGCTTCTCTTCCGCGCACAACGACCACAGCAAAGACCCCGAGCAGGACCAGGACGCGGATGAAGACGACCCCTTCGCCCACTTTGGGCGGCAGTTCGGCTTCCCCGCGGGCCTTAACAACGGCTTCCCCGGGGAGGGCCGCAGGAGGAGGGGGGGCGGGGGTCACTCGGAGCGCCTGGGGGCCGGCCGCAAGCATCAGGACCCCCCGGTGGTCCACGAGCTCAAGGTCTCTCTGGAGGAGGTCTTCCACGGCTGTACCAAGCGCATGAAGATCACCCGCTGCCGGCTCAACCCAGACGGGAGGAGCATGCGCACGGAGGACAAGATCCTCAACATCGTCATCAAGAAAGGCTGGAAGGAAGGCACCAAGATCACCTTCCCCAAGGAGGGGGACGAGACCCCCGAGAACATCCCCGCCGACATAGCGTTCGTGCTTAAGGACAAAGGGCACGTGCATTTCAAGAGGGACGGCTCCAATGTCATTCACAGCTGCAAGATCAGCCTGAAAGAGGTGGGCACTCTGTCTCTCTATCTCTGCTGTTATTCCTGTCTTCTTTTATAGCGTATCTACCAGCACGGAATTAAAATGGCTTAAAGTGTGAGATTGCACTGACACCGCTGGAGGGAATAATTGGCCAGCGTTATCCTTTAGATGGAAAGAAATAAAGAAAGTGAAATGCACTAAAGCATTTTTAAGGCCCGCTAAAGCCTTTTTAAGGAAAGCAAAAGGCACTTAAAAGGTGTCTGACCACATGTGGCCTTGACTCTAGCTCTGTGTTACTGCCGCTGTGTGTTGCTGTGCAGCAAGATGTGTGTGACAGCATGTGTGTGTGTGTGTTGCTTCAGTGAGGTGCAGTGGGGAGTCTTGCTGTCACTGCAGTGTTAGTGAGCCAGCAGGAATGTCGTGTCCCTGTGTAAGCCGGGACAGAAGCGCAACCTCCCATATGAACATAGACGAACATGTTTCCACACACACGCACATGCGCACGCACACACACACGCACACGCACACACACACATGCTTACATCAGGACTTGTGTGTGTGTGTGTGAGGGTGGTAGACATGGCTGGCAGTGCATTTCATAAGCTAACTCCTACAAGGGCAGCTGGTCCATTACATCTCTGATGTGACTGTGGAATGAAGCATGCCTTTATGCTGCCCGTCATGTCCCACGCGCTGTGGTTAGACCCCTTTGTGGAGCTGTCCTTGAGCATGACGTGTTTGCTTTGTCACGGCCGTCTTCACTCAAGTTTGAGCTCTGTCAGCTCAATGTGCATAATAACTGCAGCTATATACAGTATGTATTATGTGACTCTATTATGGGGATAACACTTAACCGCTGACATGGGGCTGATGATCGACCAACCCGGCACAGTGTTTGCGCCCGTGTTGTGCTGCAGCAGACAGATAGGAGACTTTATGTAGGTCTGGTGCAGCTAAGGGGGGAGGAGGGAAAAGGGAGGGGGGTCTGGTAGTGAGAGGAGGGGGGCATCAGGGAATTGGGTCAGATGAATCGGTATCCAAAGCAAATATAAGATGGGATTCCAGTGAGCTTGCGCTGCTTCCAGAATCCATGAGATGTAATAACTCTCTGTAGCAAAACACACAGTTCAGTTGATACTGCACCAGTAACACGATCTGTAGCGGACCGGTCTTAGCTAGCCCCTCCCTGGAAGTAACATTGTGTGATTTCTCTGTGTGCAAGTCCGTCACGCACAGTCTGTGGAGGGGTTTTTGATTCCCCAGACACAGACTATTAAGTAGCTGTCCCTCTGAAACGGCTCTCTTCACACCGTGCCATGAAGACTATTTGACTACACACCAGTTCCCTGGGAGACTTTGCCAGGGGCTGTTTCTAAGTTTACCAGAATAATGCAGCGCTCCTATTTAGCCAGGGCTAAGTGTGAGTCCTGCCTAGCAAGTGGAATGTACCTGTATTTATAGGCTGGGCTTGGCTGCCACAGATTTTTCACTGCATCTGCAGTGTGATGCTCTGTGGCAGTGCTGTAGCGCTGTAGCTGTAGCTCCCGTCGCCACTTACATAGACCTCTGCATCGTCTGTGTAGTACAAACCGGAGCTTCTGAGATAGATGGACTGCAGGGATACACAGACAGTACATCACAGTTTGTGCTTCTGTTGTGTATTGCGGTATCAACCCCAATTATATAATAATAATAGCAGCAACCACGTTTGTCTGTGATTGCTTCCAACCCCTATTAGCTAATTACATTGTAGCTAAAGTAACCGTTAATACAGGTGTAAGTGAAGTGCGTGTGCTGTGTGATGGCAACATTGTCTGGAATGAGGCTTATGCAATGAGCGGGTGTTCAGATCAGATGGCGTGCGTGCGTGCGTGCGTGCGTGCGTGCGTCATGGCAACCTGTCTGCATGTCTAGGACTTACTTTAATGAATGGAACTGCGTTCATAACAGGAGGATGAGCCAACACAATCTCCAATCCACGGACGAATAAACGCAATAAATTAAGGAGCAGGTTGATGTCATGGCTAGACTCACACACACACACACACACACACTCCTATGCCCTTCAGGACAGCTGCCCGGTCCGATATGTTATGTCCCTGCAGGGCGAGACAGATAGCAGCGTCAGTACAGCAGAGTACGAGGCTGATTGAGAATGAGAGGTGAATCACAGGAAATGACACACACTCCTGTCATGTTTAGAGAAGTGGGCTCATCACAGTAGGCAATGGCTGGCTAAATATTATGGAGGGGGATTATATCAAATAAGATGTTTTACTGATTTTAGACAAATGTCTGCAACTATTTATCAAGATAGATCAGGATTAAGCTTTAAGGAAATGGGTGACAGAAAGACATGTTTAGTACAACATCTGTTCCTTTACCTGCGCATGTGCTGTTTAGCAGTTACTGGGCAGGTTAATAAACATGACAATAGTATAGCATGATCAGTTAATTTACCCAAGCCACCAACTGTTTGTATTACCAAGCTACAAGCTCAGACCATCTGTGACTTATTTAATTAGTTTCAACTATGATATTCTGCTAAAATGAGTCCCCTGTGCAACCTCAGGCTCAGACAAATGGTTTCACATAAGCATACACATGCACACAGATATTGTACTAGCGTCCAAACCACAAAACATTGTAATATTTAAGGAGACTTCCTCAACTGTATTAGAATAATGTTAATTGACCTTGACCTCTCTCTCTCTCTCTCTCTCTCTCTCTCTCTCTCTCTCTCTCTCTCTCTCTCTCTCTCTCTCTCTCTCTCTCTCTCGCTCTCTCTCTCTCTCTCTCTCTCTCTCTCTCTCTCTCTCATGGGAACATGACGTCATCTTGACATTTATGACGCTGGCATGCCATTTAATCCTTTCATCTTTTCCTTTCCTCTTCTGTGTTTCCCTTTGCTCTGTGCTCTCCTTCCTCTCCTCAACCGTCTCAGGCATTGTGTGGCTGCACAGTCAGCATTCCCACTCTAGACAACCGGGTCATCTCGCTCCCCTGTCATGACATCATCAAACCAGGGACGGTGAAGCGTCTACGGGGGGAGGGCCTGCCCTTCCCCAAAAACCCTGCACAGCGTGGTGACCTCATCGTGGAGTTTTCCATTCGCTTTCCCGACAGGATACCCCATCAGTCCAGAGAGATTATCAGACAACACCTTCCCCAGTCATAGGAAGACACCCCAACACCTCGCCTCTCACCCCCTTATGGGCTTCTTTCACAGTGACCTGGGTGTCCCACGGAAGCAGGTAGGCGTTCTACCGAGACTGTAAACAGTAACAAGGCTTCCCTGTTAAACTGTTCAAATCCCTGTCCACATGAGAGACTGTCTGGGTATGCAGACCTTCACTTGATTCAGCTCTCGCTCCCGCCTCAGGTTTGCTGCATCTGTTGGGGCGGGACAAGGACCCCAGGCATCTTATTTATGATTGATTGTTTTCAGTATATTATGCAGTTTTCTGCTTACATTTTGCCACATTACTCTAAACACACACAAGGGGGATTCTGTAACAGCTGTGGCTTGACAGGAGGGAAGCTTACCTGCTTGTGGTAGCACTTCCACTGTGACAAGGTCAACTTTTATATCTTAACTTGTTACCATCACCCTCCAAGGTGCCCCCCCCCAAGCCATGTTTTGACACCCAGCCAAATGGATGCTAATGTACATTTTAAGACTGCAGTCACAGCAGTATCAGGATCTTTTTTGTTTGTTGTGCCCGAGCATATACAAGAATGCAGTTGAATGCTCTAAGGACATACTAAGCACAATATTTGCTTTTACAGAAACTTCTTTTTCAAGCTTTTTTTTTTTCTTATAGATTTATCAACTGTTTTATATGCCCAACAGCTGTTTTTGTCTTGATGAAAATGATAATGAAACATATTTTCTCAAAATAAACAAAAGAAATCATTTTCAATTAATGTTATTTCCAAAGGAAGTGCAAATAGGGTTATTTATTCATACCTATAGTGTACAAGCAACAACAGCTTCAGTGTGCTAACTACAAACATGTTTATGTTTATTGTTCAACAATAGTACAATTATTATTCATCTAACGTAATGTATCTCCCTGAAAGTCTGATAATGCTCCAAAACTCCCATACCACTAATAGCATGCTATCTTCATATTAGCCTGGGAATGACAATCAAATAACAGCAGAATAAGCTTGTCAATCACAATACAGTATGGGTGCTTTCCCTTCCGGGCTTCTGTGGCTACTCTTACCTGCAATGCCTAGGTCACAATCTAAGGGACTTTTAAGTGCCTTCGCCTGTAACACACACAAATGCACACATCATACTTAAAAGCAAACCAGCAATTTAATTGACATATTCAGAGTCACAGACATTCAAAGGACAATAACTTAACACTAGCATTTCATTATGAATAAACAGTAAACCCTTTCAAAGGGAAATATTTGATTTAAGACTAATAAAATGTGCCAATAGAATCCTGTTAAGTACCCTAGAGCAGCGGTTTTCAAACTGTGTCGGGATCCACAGGTGGGTCACTGAGTGGGATTGCGTGGGTCACGAAAATTGCATATATTGCAAGATATTCTTTATTCATTGAATGAATGAAGAATATCAATGAAAGGCTTCCGCGCTTTACTATCGTGTTGTTCCACTCATTGGTCGTGAGGAAGGTTGTGGCTAAATAGCCTACTTGTTCCTGATTGGATGAAATCCTATTTAGCCACAGGGATAGATTCTGAAGCGCTCTGCTCAAAAATATTTGGCACACACACAGGTACAGTATAGCGTTAGCTATAATGTATAGGTTTTTGAATATGACGTTACCTCTACTTTGTGTTTGGTGGGTCTCTAAATCGGTTGGTCCTCTCTAGGTGGGTCTTGGCACAAACAAGTTTGGGAACCCCTGCCCTAAAGGACAGCTTGGATATCCCAAATACTTGAAAAGGAAGTGCATTATAATGGCTCAAGTGGTAAATAGAAAGTTCCTCTAGGGAAACACAGCTGTCTTTTGTTCAGTTTCTTTTCCATGTGGCATTTGAAGGCCATGTCTTGGTGCTACTGTGAGCTGTGCCAAAAACAGGCCATTCTGCAGTTTACTACTAGTTTCATGGAGTCCCTGTTTGTGATTTGGTAATGGCTTATGTTATTGTATCATATCTGTACAAACATAACTGAAAACTGTTTTTAAATAGGAAGTTGGATGTTTTTATAATACTGCAGCAGTTGTTCTGTATCAGCTGTAGGGGGCTCTCTAAGCTCTCCCCTAGATTAAATCTGATTCTGTACTGTATTGGCAAACAATGTGTTAAATCTACTGAATGGGAAAACATGGCTGAATGCAAACTTTAGCTTGATGCACTTTTATGTCATGGGAGATATTGACAGATTATTAATGTAAACATATGGCTATATATTACTATGTTAAGATGCTGACTTTCTGATTTGGGTAATACCTGCCTCAGTGTCTCCAGGGACACTGAGCATAGCAACAACCATGTGTGTAATTCAACAACATTTATAAATATGGCAAAAATAAACCAAATATGTAGTAAACCTTGTGTTTATGGCTTGTGTGATTCTCTCTTAAAAAGTGACCTGGAGTTCAAATGTAATGTTGCTCACCTTTAAAACATTGTATGTTTGTAGGTTTCTGCTCTTGGTAACATGCTACATAGCACTCTCAAGAAGCCAAGGTTAGAGTTTACAAAATATTTTAATGTGGGAGTACTGATGAAATTATTCATGTGCATTTCTGTTCATAAATGACACACAAATGGCACACTCTGGGATGAGGTTATTTATATACAAGGATGGTGAACTTCTACTTAAGTCTGTTTTAAATGCGGCATCAACCTCACTCAAGAATCCTTCTAACAGTCACTTGTAAATGCATGATAATAAGTAATGATGTTACAAAATTATAGAACAAGTTACTGCAATGTGTTTTTATGGTTAATACAAAAAGAAATGTATGGGTTAATGATTTATATAGCCTACAGGTAGAGGGATTTGAATATGTAAGTGTTAAAAATATGGAGTCTTATAAAAATTCACGTTTATGAATAACTTTTGTGTTGTTAAAGTTGGTTAACCACTTAGGATAACATATACAATACCAGTGATTGTTTGAGGAAGTGACTTGATCATGAGAACCTTAACTGTAGCAGTCATCATATTAAACATGCTCTCTGGCACACGGTGAGAATATAGTAGCACTATGTTGTGACCAATGCCATGAATAATCATCTATTTACAGACCTACAGCTGGGTCATTCTCCCATGTAAAACATTCAGATATTATTTGTATTGTTCTATAGGCTTGGGCTTGTTTTATCCCAAGGGAAGCAGCACAGGCTGAACCAAATCCATTTAACAACCAGCCAAGAGGTTCCCCTCCACTTACAAAACAATGGAGAATAGTTGAACAAGAGAAAAGAAACCAAATAACGTTATTACAGGACTATAGGCTACATGCTTGTCTTGAGCTCTCTGGACACATTCAGGAAAATGTAAACAGCGGGGTACAAGGAATGACAAGCACCAGCCCACATAGGCCTGCTTGACTTACTGCCACAAAGGCGAAGGCGTGAAGATGTTGATGGGGAACAAGTGAGAGACCCCTTGCTTGAAATAAAGAAAAAGTGGTGTGCATGTATGTGCACATACACACACACACACACACACACCTGCTCGTGTTGGTGTTAATGCATTCAGAAATGTTTCATAATCAGTAACAAGGCATTACCTATTACCACTTAGTTATGCTGACTAGCAGGAAGGCTCTTGAACTGTATCTTAGCACTGTGAGTACCTCTACCATCCTGCCATTGGTGTTCAGGTCACCATGAGCGGATATGTGACTCTCGTCCGGCCAGAGAATGCCACACATCGATTGTGCTGCCGCCTACAACAATGAGCAAGAGGTAGGAGAGGCTCTGGCTCTGTGTGTGGGCCCAGGGAAGGTAAGACTCCTTTTCACACAGCACCTGGGAGTCTGTCTGCCTCCAATGCAAAGCCAATTATGGTATGTTTTAATAGCAACGGATTTGCACTCCTATTTTATATTCAGTATATTTTTACTGGGTGCAGGCTCTGCGTCGGGACGAGGTGTTTGTGACTTCTAAGCTGTGGAACACCAAGCATGAACCAGAAGATGTTGAGGCCTGCAGGACCAGCCTTACCCACCTGGGACTGTCCTACCTGGACCTCTACCTCATTCACTGGCCAATGGCCTTCCAGTGAGGGTGACACGCAGTTTAAAACATACAGCACATCTCTCGGTTTACGATCTGAAACACTGTGGGACTATAGAGGGAGGGGTATAGCTGTCTATGATTCTGTTATTTAGGACGGGGTTAGAGAAGTGTAGGCTGATCAGCACTCATTAACTTTCAGATTTTCACATCAAAATGTGTGTTTTTGTAGCCACAAGTTGTGTTTTTAACACAAATGCATGTTAATCAACCAAAAAAGACCATTGTGGACACAAATGGAGATTGTACCTTTAAAGGTTCTCCAGTCCAGGCTCATCGTGTATTACCATGGTTACTATAAAGGTTCTCCGGTCCGGGCTCATCGTGTATGACCATGGTTACTATAAAGGTTCTCCGGTCCGGGCTCATCGTGTATGACCATGGTTACTATAAAGGTTCTCCGGTCCG